>LGRX02026771.1:0-47270 GCA_001247695.2 Cymbomonas tetramitiformis | reverse complement strand
GAGCTCAGGAAGCCATCACATGCCCGATGGATCGTCGTGCATCCATAGCTATCGATTTTATAGTGAAACCCAAAATGCCTTCCGCAGTTTCGCGTAATATGGAATGCCCTACAAATTTTTGGTTCCGGTCGAGATATGCTGATGCTGAGGCTTCGGAATGATAGATGTATGTGTTGTGAGCTCAGGAAGCCATCACATGCCCGATGGATCGTCGTGCATCCATAGCTATCGATTTTATAGTGAAACCCAAAATACCTTCCGCAGTTTCGCGTAATATGGAATGCCCTACAAATGTTTTGTGAGCTCAGGAAGCCATCACATGCCCGATGGATCGTCGTGCATCCATAGCTATCGATTTTATAGTGAAACCCAAAATGCCTTCCGCAGTTTCGCGTAATATGGAATGCCCTACAAATTTTTGGTTCCGGTCGAGATATGCTGATGCTGAGGCTTCGGAATGATAGATGTATGTGTTGTGAGCTCAGGAAGCCATCACATGCCCGATGGATCGTCGTGCATCCATAGCTATCGATTTTATAGTGAAACCCAAAATGCCTTCCGCAGTTTCGCGTAATATGGAATGCCCTACAAATTTTTGGTTCCGGTCGAGATATGCTGATGCTGAGGCTTCGGAATGATAGATGTATGTGTTGTGAGCTCAGGAAGCCACCACATGCCCGATGGATCGTCGTGCATCCATAGCTATCGATTTTATAGTGAAACCCAAAATGCCTTCCGCAGTTTCGCGTAATATGGAATGCCCTACAAATGTGTTGTGAGCTCAGGAAGCCATCACATGCCCGATGGATCGTCGTGCATCCATAGCTATCGATTTTATAGTGAAACCCAAAATGCCTTCCGCTGTTTCGCGTAATATGGAATGCCCTACAAATTTTTGGTTCCGGTCGAGATATGCTGATGCTGAGGCTTCGGAATGATAGATGTATGTGTTGTGAGCTCAGGAAGCCATCACATGCCCGATGGATCGTCGTGCATCCATAGCTATCGATTTTATAGTGAAACCCAAAATGCCTTCCGGCAGTTTCGCGTAATATGGAATGCCCTACAAATTTTTGGTTCCGGTCGAGATATGCTGATGCTGAGGCTTCGGAATGATAGATGTATGTGTTGTGAGCTCAGGAAGCCATCACATGCCCGATGGATTGCCGTGCATCCATAGCTATCGATTTTATAGTGAAACCCAAAATGCCTTCCGCAGTTTCGCGTAATATTACCCGTGACTATTGGATTTTCCCCTACCCTCACCAGGATGTCCTTCGCTCTGTTCTTACTCTTACTGCGGAGTTATTTGCGACCCCCTTTGACGTTAATCTTAAGTCCACTGTGTTCTTCACCCCTTATGAGGAGGACACTGCTTTTGCCGCGGGCCTGGACGCTCATAGCTACTAGTGGCAGTTGATGGCTTTTGAAAATCCCTTGTACATCCGACGTTGTATTTTGCGAGCGATTCAACACGCTGTGGACTCTGCTCGTGGAGCGCGGACGGCGGTCAGGATTATACTCACTGTTCCTGCCTGGGAAGACTACACTAAAATCCCTTTCGTCCACAGGTTCTTGCAGCTGAAGCGCGATGTCTTCAAGTTCCTTGCCCCGCAATCAGCTCTGGGGTACGAGGACCGCTCGACTGGGGCACGCTTCTATGTGGACGTGCTGCTTATCCAGAAAGCGGCGGCCAAGAGACAGCACCCGGTGACGGCTGGGGGTCTGGCCAGGTTGGAAAGACACTTCAGGGGGCGGCTGAAACAGGGGCCCACGTATTCAGAGAGTTGGGTTGCACCTTTCTGTGCAGCGCGCGCGTCGCTGAACGAGGAGAGATGGGATGTGGAGCCTCTTTGCCGGCAGTTGGTCACAGCTGCCAGGAGAATGAAGGTGGCGGCGGAGTTGCAACTGAAGCTGCGGGGTTCGGTGCAGCGATGGGCGCAAGAACAAGGGGTGCCTGAAGGAAGGTCAAAATGCACGCAGTGGGGTACGGTGAACGTGGATGAGTACCGTTTGGCGCTGGCGGCTTGTGAGCTAACTGCACGCTTCCCACTGGACCGTAATGGAGCGGTGGGTAGACTGATGTGCCAGCGAAAATATTTTCAGCTCCTGGTGAAGGAGCGGGAGACCAGCGCCGCACAGTTTGAGAAGATCGACGGGACGGTTGCCTCGGTGCTGGAAAAGATGAGCCGTGACTTCAATGCGAAGATGCTTCACACTGTCGCCAGGTTTGATGCGAACGGTTATTTTGGCACTTTGTAAGACCTCACAGTCAACACAGGTGTACGCGTACGCAAGTAGCATGCTAGGCATCACCCCAACGGGCGCCCTAGCGCCATATATCGCACGGGCATGACTCAATATGATAATCCGGACTATGAGACGCGTACTGATTTGGGCATGGTTGATATTGGAGGTGCATGATTGAGTGTTGGGGACGAGGTGCTAGGGCCTGGCAGACAGAGTACCAGTACGCATACACAAGTAGCATGCTCGCAATTATTGCAACGGGTACCCTAGCGCCGTACATCGCCCAAATATGATTCAAAATGATATTTTGGACTATAACCAGCATCGAACGGGGCCTATACGTTGTCGGGGATGCATAGTTGAGTGTCGGATATGCGCTAAGACCTCACAGACCGCACAGGTGTACGCGTACGCAAGTAGCATGCTAGGCATCACCCCAACGGGCGCCCTAGCGCCATATATCGCACGGGCATGACTCAATATGATAATCCGGACTACGAGACGTACTGATTTGGGCATGGTTGATATTGGAGGTGCATGATTGAGTGTTGGGGACGAGGTGCTAGGGCCTGGCAGACAGAGTACCCGTACGTATCCACAAGTATCATGCTCGCAATTATTGCAACGGGTACCCTAGCGCCGTACATCGCCCAAATATGATTCAAAATGATATTTTGGACTATAACCAGCATCGAACGGGGCCTATACGTTGTCGGGGATGCATAGTTGAGTGTCGGATATGCGCTAAGACCTCACAGTCAACACAGGTGTACGCGTACGCAAGTAGCATGCTAGGCATCACCCCAACGGGCGCCCTAGCGCCATATATCGCACGGGCATGACTCAATATGATAATCCGGACTACGAGACGTACTGATTTGGGCATGGTTGATATTGGAGGTGCATGATTGGGTGTTGGGGACGAGGTGCTAGGGCCAGGCAGCCAGAGTACCCGTACGCATACACAAGTAGCATGCTCGCAATTATTGCAACGGGTACCCTAGCGCCGTACATCGCCCAAATATGATTCAAAATGATATTTTGGACTATAACCAGCATCGAACGGGGCCTATACGTTGTCGGGGATGCATAGTTGAGTGTCGGATATGCGCTAAGACCTCACAGACGACACAGGTGTACGCGTACGCAAGTAGCATGCTAGGAATCACCCCAACGGGCGCCCTAGCGCCATATATCGCACGGGCATGACTCAATATGATAATCCGGACTATGAGACGTACTGATTTGGGCATGGTTGGTATTGGAGGTGCATGATTGGGTGTTGGGGACGAGGTGCTAGGGCTTGGCAGACAGAGTACCAGTACGCATACGCAAGTATCATGCTCGCAATTATTGCAACGGGTACCCTAGCGCCGTACATCGCCCAAATATGATTCAAAATGATATTTTGGACTACGAGAAACTAATTGTGTAGCCTTATGTGAGGGGAAATATTTTTTGGGAATTTAACGTGTGAGTGGGTCTAGCAGCTGAGTTGTAGTTGATCCTGGCTGGATATTTGGGTGGTTGCCGCCATTAAGATGCCGTATATTCATACGTTAGGATGCCATGTGAGATACATGGATGTGATATACCACTTTATAGGTCACATGGTTCCATGTATCGAGGAAGTTATGGCCGATTTGGCTTAGGGTGCGGGTGCGGGGGAAATGGTATAATTGGGCGTTGAGCGGCCACCACACCTTTCGATATGAATGACACGCTTAATGCATCTTATGCACATGGATATGCCATGAGCACTTTAACTGACCAACTATACATACATATTGAATTTTAGAAGCCTTCACGACCGGCATACCATGACTTATGTGCTTATGCCACACGTTCGCGCGGAGCCAATTCCAAAAAACAAATCCTCGAAAAAAACGAATTTCCGATTTCTGGCGGGTGTGGCTCATATGCCATCGCCGTGCGGGGCCGAATCCGTATCAATCAGGCAAGTGAGTTGCGAAATACCTTACATACCTTCCAATTTCGAAACATGGTGGTTGGTTTGACCTCCAAGGCCTCGGAAGAGGGTCTCCCAAGGGTTCTAGTGTTCAGTACTTGTCACAGTACTGTGCGAATTAATTAATTTTCAGGCTTTGCACCCCTTGAAAGCATGCCGTATAAAAGCGTGTCTAAATCCATTTCTACTCTATAGTATCGTCGAAAACAAATCAATAGGGTCCTAAATGATTTTTCTAAGCTGTCAACTGACCGATCTAGCCTTATAAGATGGCCGCTAGAGTGATTCAACCTTAGTACTTGTGACAGTACTGTTCCACGGGGCAGTAGTCATATAGCATAACATATTATATAACATTAAAATGGGCACCAGAAAGGAATGGATAGCGAAACTTCGCTCGTGCGCAAATGAGTATCAAAAAGGGAAAACTACTAAAATTGTCAATAGGTCTCCATCTAAACTAAAATTGCCTAGCATAAACAACACAAAAGCACCTATACGACCACAATATGATTTGTTGCCGGATGGACAATCACGAGCGATTGCGAAGACAATATATTCCCTCGAGTCACGAAGTTATTTGAGAAAACAAAAACAAATTTCAAATAGAATACGAGGAAAAAATAATCTATTATAAGATAATATACTATTAAATGAAGTGCTCGTGTAAGAATAAGCAAAAGAGGGCTAAAAGCTTGAAGAAAAATGCATTATATTATAAACCCTCGTATAGGGAGCGTTCAAAACATATCTAGCTTATAAGATATATGGATATTTTCAATAATTCTTGCGATTTACAAGCGTTCGGAAATGTGTTAGTAATGATAATTGCGGCAATCTTCGGTGGCATTCGAATGAGTCGTTGCAAATATATTGAAACTCCGTGTTGGAAATGCCAAAGAGAATTAATTAGTGAATCGGAGTTGGCAACAAATGTGTAATTTCAATTTGGTAGCACTTCACTTGTGTCGCATGATCTTTTATTTTTGTCGCACCATGCGACATATCAATTATATTCTGGGACGACAAAACTGAGTACGGGACTCATTATTGTCGCAGTGCGACAAACAGTGAGTGCGGGGCTGATTATTGTCGCAGCGACACAAAGAAGACTATATTTTTGAACCGAATCTACAAAACTTATACAAAAGATTATGGAGTATACCATATCACAGTTTACGGAAGAAAAGAAACAATTTGACAAGCTAGCATATGCAAATTAACTAACAATTGGCAGGGAAATGTGCTCACGTTAGCACAGCATGCACTATTTTCTACTCTACTTTAATTACATAACTATGCTTATACATCTTAACAATAAATGTGCAGTGCATACTGTTATTAAGTCAGGTACAAACAAAACAAAACCTATAAAAGATTGACTTCTAAGTTCTAAAATCTAAAGGCTAAGCAGGTTGCTGGATACAGCAACATGCAATTCGCCAGCGATAAAGGTGAACCTGAATTACCTGCACACAGCGAATGCGAAAACGTCAGAACGAAGTGAAAAAATATTGCAATCATCACAAAAACACGCAGGCAAATACGCATTGGAAGCCAATAAGCAAAATAATTCAACACTCTTCACAATTTCCACACCGTAACATGCGTCTCGACAACGAGCATGAGATATTTGAAATACCTGCACACGGTAATCGCAAACAGGTCAGAAATAAAATGAATAACAAAACCAAACGTACACGCAACGACCAACAGCACACATGCGAAACAG
Organism: Cymbomonas tetramitiformis; assembly: GCA_001247695.2. Taxonomy (NCBI): domain Eukaryota; kingdom Viridiplantae; phylum Chlorophyta; class Pyramimonadophyceae; order Pyramimonadales; family Pyramimonadaceae; genus Cymbomonas; species Cymbomonas tetramitiformis. The sequence goes on along the minus strand of LGRX02026771.1, from coordinate 41,319 downwards.
GCGTTCAGGAATGCGAAACAGGCGTTCAGGAATGCGAAACAAACGTGCAGGAGTGCGGCGAAACAGGAAAACGTGAAAAGTATCCTGCAAAATTACGGAGGGAAAAGTCAGTGAGAGAGGTGGGGCTCGAACCCACGCTGCACAAACTGTGCAGACATCGCCCTCGAAAAATAGACTCACCACAGGAGAAACAGAACGAATACAAAACAGAAGCTCGAAAACCAAAAGTAAATTCCTGCAAAATATCAGTCAGTGAATGCTTGCGACAACATCAAAACGACGGGCAGCGGCACAGCCCGTCAGCCGGCCTACAAGAATGCCGCCAGCAATACCCGAATGTTGCTGGGGGCGTCACACATATAGCAAAAACGAACGCGACCTGTAGAACAATGAAACACAACTCTGCAAGGATGTTAGGATATACCGGAAATTAGTTAGTATGAAGGGAAAAAATACATGCAGCAGTACAAAGCAGGGCACAGCAAAAAACATTGTGAGGTGCGCCGCTAAACGAAAGGGTCAAGAATGAATGTGAGAGTCAACATCGAGATATCTCATATGTGAAATCAGCCAGCCGCGGCCCGCGTGGGTCTCACCGGTGAACCGATTTCGCCATGACATGACATGCGTTGCCATGTCATGTAGTCACACAGTGGGATTCCATTGTTCCCCTTCTGTCCCATTTTACACCTGTTCTCGACAGGTGTAAAATGGGACAGTAGCAGTAGGGGACGGTACAGTATGGTTTCGGGTACTGTATGGCATTCAACTGTGACACTGTAATCTTCGTCGCATACCCATGCCATGTCAGCATGTCTGCCAGGTGAATTTTTTTTGTCGTGTCGCAAACCCATGCCATGTCAGCATGTTGCGAAAGTCTGGAACCAGTCGCATCGCATTTGTCGCGAGGGAGCCACACTTAAGGGCTTTTTGTGGTGCAGTTTTTTAATTTACCAATATATAAATCGAAACTGATCGCGTCGCTGATTGGCTTATCCATCGTCTGCAAACCATCTCGTTTTTGTCGTGTGATCCCTTTCCCTTGTCGTCCCATATTCATGGTGCCTATCTCAGGCGCTCGCACTTCTTATTGGCGGTTATGGGCGATCAGTCCAAAACATCTCATGTAAAACACCCTGAAATCTGTAGCACGTGCGCCTTCTATAATTATACAAAAAAAACGTGCTCCTTGTACGTGCACAGTCAGCTTATGGTATTTCGCGTGTGACCCATATTCATGGAGTTTATCTAATCTCATGGCTCCTCTGATTGGCGATCGGTCGGAAATATCTTTTATACGCCATCTGAAATCTGTCTCGCTGATCACTTCTGCATGAATATCCATAATTCGATACTACGCCCAGGAATATTCTATGCGTCTCTGATTGGCGGCAATGCTCCACCGATTTGTATAACTCTCCTGCTTGCCATCTTAAGGTGACCGGTGTGGACTGCAATATAATTATATATGGGCGGTTACTCCCGATCTGACAGGGAAATCACACTGTTTCCGTAAAAAAGGGCCCCAAAGGTGGACAGTTCTGGTAGTATCGTGTGCGTCGATGTCACTTTTTCCAGGAAAACCTGTTTCGCTCCTATAAGGGAAACGCAGGACCTTGCAGCTTTTTTTTGAAAAAGCTGCGAACCGTCGGTGTATAATGTTGAGTATAATCGGATCTGTTTGCGACACGACCAAAAAAATACACCTCGCGACACAAAAAAGGCGCTTCCTTTCAATTTAGTTACACTCTAGCTTGTGTCTTTTAAAATCTATTTTTTGACTCTCTCTCGAACAATAATATATCTTTTTGCATTTTGCACAACATTTAACTTTAACATTGACATTGCTACAATGATTGGCACACACTCTTTTTTCATTTTTAAAACCATAATCGTGTTCTTGCCAATCAGGCATTTCTTTGTTCAAATATTCTATCACTTTGTTGGGTGGCTTTACACCTCCTTTTAAGCCCAAAATGCCTCTTCGCCAAACATACAATTGTTTTGCATATTTATTTTCAATGTCTCGCTCGGATTCCATACTTGATTTGTTTCAAGTTATGCTCATTGAAGAGGTCGTCTTAAAGTTAAAAAAAGGATATGAGAGAATGTGAGAGAATGTGAGAGAATAACATAAATTAACATTTATTTATTTAATCTGAATAAAAGGTAATGAGTAGTAGGGTAATGGGTTGTTTTAAAAAGTATATCAAAGGAAGAAAAGTATTTTTGTAGAATAAATTTTATGAAATCGAAAATGTTTTTTCAAATGCCCATTACTAGCTACCCAATACCCTATTCGTTTATTAAATACGCATTTTTACCGAGATGACCGAGACGATGCTATTTCCGCGATTTATGACGTAATTCTCACTTAATTCCTCGAAACCCAAACCCCAAACCCTTAACCTGCTGATATTTTGGGGGGTCAACGTAGGGGGCCCCCCATCGTCGATTAAATCGGTAAATTTTGATTTTTGTGACCCCTAGACACCCCCACATATGAGAGAATATGAGGGAATGTGAGAGATTAACATAAAATTACTTAACTTTGTATATATATATTTATTTATATAAAAAGTAAGGGGTAGTAGGGTAATGGGTTGTTTATAAAAGTATATCAAAGGAAGAAAAGTATTTTTGTATAATAAGTTTTATGATTTAAAAAATGTTTTTTTAAATGCCCATTACTCGCTACCCGGTACCCTATTTTACTAAATACGCATTTGAACTAAATTACGATTTCTGACGTAATTCTCACGTAATTTCTCGAACCTAAACCCTAACCCCAGAACCTAATCCCTAAACCTACTGAAATTTGGGGGGGTCGACGAAGGGGACCCCCACCGGCGATGAAATCGGCAAAATTTAATTTTTGTGACCCCTGAGACACCCCCCTCAGACCCCCGCAGACCCCCGATGACAGGGCTGTCATAATTTCAAATCGGATAGCCAAAGTTAGTCAATGATAGCCAATAATAGCCAAACTATAGAGTACTGTACTACTGTGTGTCATCACAGGCATCGGGGAAATGAGATCCACGACCTTGGATGCGACATTCGTGTCGATTCCTGACCAAGGATGCGCTTTGGGTTTTTGGCGTTGGCGGTGGCGTGGCGCGTAGTTTTTGTCAACGTGGTGGCGCGCCACGGCGGTGGCGTGGCGCCTGAATTTTTGGGGTGCCGCCAACGCTGGCGTGGCGCCCGGATTAAATTGGGGCGCCAGCGCGCCGGCGCCCTTGGCGAGATAAAGGGGTCGTGGGGAGAGTTTGGAGGGAGGGGCAGCCTCCCCCCCCGTCCGAAATCGACCGCCTTCTACCCTGGAAATGCCTTCGTTGATGTCTCGTGGGGCGTGACATGGCGTGACAAGCGAAGGGTGGCCCCCTGGCCTTGGCGTGGGGCTGGCGTGGCGAACGAGCCAGCGCCGCTGGCGGAGCGCCTCGATTACGATGGAGCGATGGCGCGCCGTGGCGGCAGCGCGGCGCGTGCATTTTTCCTGGCCCGCCCGCGCTGGCGGGGCGTGTGGGCTCTCAAAATGGGTCAGGCGCGCCAGATATGGCGCGCCGGCGCGTCCAAAGCGCATCCTTGTTCCTGACACAGGCGCGAGCGAATGAGGAGGCAGAAACTATTTAGTTGCTCGGCGGAGATTGCATCTTGGATTAGTTCGACGGTTGAAAGTTGACCTCCGCACCTCCGCCCCTTATCATATGATAAAAAGGTTTTTCAACACCGCGAATCCGTCTCTGCCATCCCTCCCGTCAGTCAACGAACTTGTTCTACTTTCGACGTTGAGCATGCTGATACGTCCTGATCAACAAGCATATGCATGGGGAAAACCCAAAGAATAACGATGATAACGTCAATGCGTAACCCGTAATCAGCAATCAAACGGAAAAGGTTGAGTTTTGATGAATACCAGTTTCTGCATTGTCACATTTCTGACCCAAAATCTGCTCAGTGCTGGTGGTTGGGGGACGCCGGCTGTCGATATTAATCGTCGTTATGCGCAAAAACACGGTTACCAGTTCTTCCTCGAGACTGAACCGTTGCAACCTATAGGTGCCCCAATCAACTGGTCTCCGGTATTTGCTGCCCTGAAGGTGTTGTCTCGCAGCCCTGAGTGCGCGTATGTGTTCAGCTTAGACGGCGATGCCGTCGTCAATAACTTTGAAATTCCTTTGAGCAGGCTGAGTCGGCATATGCCGGACGGTGTTGACTTATTGGCGACCTGCCACCACACTCTGGGAAAGTCCGATCTCTGCTCAAGGTGCAGATGCACGTCAACTATTTCAAAACCCTGCAATTTCCTAAATGAATTTCGTCGAAATACAGACTGTGGGATAAATATGGGCGTATTCCTTGCAAAGGCAACAGGGAAGGATCTATTATTATGGTGGGCAAATGCTGGTTACGGCAAGTGTGGGTTATCCGGTGGCGACAAAGCCATCATGAAATCCTCCGTAGTCCGTAAGTGGAATTTACAGGCCCAGGAGTGTGCCAACCGCTTGAAACACGTTTTCCCTGAACGCGTTGAAGTTGTGAACGCGCGTGTTATGAACACATCAGGGTTTATTGACCTCAAAAGTGGTCGGTCACGACTAAAGGACTTTTCACATTATTCATCCCATTCGAGATGTTTTAAAAGTCACGACTATGTATGCCACACACTTGGCGCACATCGTGAAGGACACCGGCGTCGTATTTTCTTGGAACACCTTCAGCGTGTGATGCTGTTAAGCACTGAAGATAATTTGGTAAACTCTACACCGATTTAGCAGTTCTTTTGTTGTGATCACGTCACCTCCATACTATTAGACGTAGTATGAGCGGAAGTCGCATATGCGACCGTATGTTATAAAGTATGGAAAACCTGGATAGTCGCTTTTTCTTTTAAGACACCATATAAATAGCCAATGACTTTTGTGGTATGTGCAAGTGCCTACACGGTGTTGCGTAAATATGCGATCACTTTTTTTGACAGTTTTACCTTTTTGGGTATGTTCCTGAGCATACCAATAACTATTATCCATATATTAGGGTGAATGGATGTTCACTCACGTGCCTATCTATCCGCGCTGCATACACACGTGTGGGCATCGCATTTGTTTTCCGACAATTTTTTGAACAAAAATGACATTGGACCCACTTTTGTGGCCATGTTATGGTTTCACCTTCCACGACTCGCCTATTGTGCTTAGGCCCAAGATTCACAAAAGGATACTTCGGTAAGGGTACCCTGCGGTCAACATGCATATGTCGATGGTGTCGTTTGTGTATGCGCATGCATATGCACGTGCCCAATTTTCCCTGAGTTTGGGTATGTAGGCATGTCATGGTGTGGGGGTTCGATAAAAAGTGAAGGGTGAGAAATCACAAGGCGAACCACTTTGCACCTCCGCCTAAGTGCAAGCCCTAGCCATGAGCCACCCTGCACCTACAGAGCATACCCCTTTGGATATGTGCGAAGGGCAGTGGGTGACAAAATTTAATCCGGAGAATCCTTACCCCCCAGTGTGAGGGGTGTCCCATATCCCATCATCCATCGCCCCTGGTCGTCGAACCCCTGCCGGGGAGCTTTTGCTAAGCTGTCGCAAACCCGGAGCACCTGCGGTTTAAACCTTTTTTTGTTGCCACGGTCAAAACTCGTTCCGGGTTACCATACTTAAGGACCTCTACCATACTTAAGGACTTGAGACAAGATTAATATGTTATTATGGTGAATTTCTGATATACTATGTTATATTAATAGGGTTAATAGCATCGTATATTACTTCAGGACATATCCACTTCGCGGCAAGGGCCGGTATCGATATTTTGATATATCGGAAATATCATATCTCTCGATAGGTAAATTTGACTTATTCATATCTCTCGATATTTTTTTGTTTGTTATCATATCTCTCGATAACTTTATTGAAGTTATCATATCTCTCGATACCATTTTTATCGGGATTGGGGATGACACGATCTTCAAATTCAAATCTGAATTCAATTCTGAATTGGTGATCAATGATTACTACGACAAATCAAATTCGGCAAAAATGTATTTCCAAGATCGACAGGGCAAACCGAAGGCATTTCATTGCCCTCACTCGCCGCTTTAACTTCAAGAAATCGCGAGCCCTGTCTAGAAACGAGCCGCGCCCTTTTCAAACAAACCGACTGAAAATCTAAATGGGGAAGCGTGGATCAGGTTTCAAGCGTCGTAAGACGGCCTCATCGTCGGGCATCACACTAGTGCCTCAGGGTAGCGGTCCGATCAAGCGGACCCCTCGAAACCCCTTCGATCCCATCGGCTCAGATGACACGGATTTCAAAGTTCGAGAGATTCGCGCCGAGCGCACGGCAGGAACTAAGCTTCAGTGGCTCATAAGTTGGGAAGGCTTTGATGAAACCGCAGATAGTTGGGAGCCCATTGGAAACCTTGTGGGCTGCGAGCAGGCACTCACATTATTCAGGCACAAACGCGATGAGTCCGCAGCTACATACAACCTCTGAAAGGGCAAAGAAGAGGAGGGCGGAGAGGGCAGCCGAAGTTGACCTCACTGGTGGGTATTGTTTAAACTGGTGTGGCTTAGGCTCGTAGCCCCCACCCCTTCTTCCTTCACAATGTAAAGTATCACGATGCTGCGCAATCTCCAGACTGCAGCCAGCATGCACCATCAACCGCCTCACCACCTGTGCTCTCAGGAGGAGGTCCTTGACTCGGGTGTCCTTGTCATCGATGACCTCCGAACTGAAATCCATGCTAGGCGCCTGCTTCAGACTTGGCGGCACCACTGCCTCTTGGGCAAACAGCAAGGTAAACGGCGCCACTCCTGTGGACTCTTGGCGTGCTGCATTGTAGCTAAGCACCAGTGGCCAGAGTTGCTCATCCCACTCGTAGTCGAGGCCTTTCTCCAAGGCGATCTTCTTAAAACAAAACTTCATCGTACGCACCACTCGCTCGGTGAGACCATTGTGCTGGATTTGACACTGTGACACTCAAAACTGTCACATGTCACTTCCTATGGTAGGCTGGGTGACCGTCACCAGTAGACGGGAAACACCCGTTAGGTATTTATGTATGCCTCTGATTTATCTATGAGACTTTTACCGTTCTGATTCCGTAAACCTTAACTCAGGGTTTATCTCTCAGTTAGATATATATTACCGACGAACCATATGACCACTTCCACGACTCAGATATGCTGAAACTGCCCAAAATTTTAATGGGCCATTTGAAGCGGGCCCACTACGCGTTATCATTCTCAAGTAACATTTTCGATAGTGGGGAATCGATATTTGATGTGCCCACATGCCAATTCGATGTTACACGACCCTAATTAGGGCTATTAGGGCCGCAAATGGACTCAAATTGCGATTTCGGGAATAATTTAGCAATTTACACCCCCTTAACGTTTGCCCTGATCAGCCCATAATTTTGACCGACCATTTTTTATGATTAGACATCGATATCTGAGGTCTTCATATGCTCGTTACATGTTGCACGCACTCTGATTAGGGTTTTAAGGTCACAAAATGGGCTTAAACGGCAATTTCGGCAACACTTTGACCATTTACACTCCGTTAAAATTTTCCTTGACCAATTTGTCGTTCGCACCGAACTTTTTTTATAATGGGGGATCGATTTCTGGTGTGTCCATATATGCGCATCATATATTACACGCACCCTGCTTATTAGGGTTTTGATGTCATAAAATGGAATAAACTGGTGATTTCGGCAATAATTTCGCGATTTACGCCCTAATTCAAAGATTGCCTTGACCACTTTATCATTCTCACCGACCATTTTGATACTGCTGTGATGTTGAACTCCGATGTCTCCAAATGCCCATTACATGTTACATTTCACCTTGATTAGAGTGTTAAGGTAGGAAACTAGAATGAATCGGCGATTTTGGCAATAATTTAGCATTTTACACCTCGCTAACGGTCGCCTTCATCAGCTCATCGAGCTTTTTTCTATGATTGGAAATCAATCTATGTTGTCCTCTTATGCTCATTACATGCCAAAAGTACCCGAGTTATGATTTCAAGGTTGCGTGAAATGGACTAAAATACAAACAATAGTGATTCCGGCCATAATTCAGCAAATTGCACCTTGCTACGTAGTAACGATTGCCTGATGTATCGTCACTGAAGTATTCATGTGTATCGATCATGTGTGTTGCTTTGGGCTGTTGTCAAAATTGTAAATCTGCATCTTCTTCTAAGAATGTGCTTCGTTTGGTGCTTTGCTAGATGTCTTGCATGCAAGGCTGCAATACCATCTTCCCTTCGGAACTCGTTTCAGCGGCGGTGAGCGACATGTCAAATGGCATAAATTGTAGCACGTATCTATCTCGCATGCAACCATGGCAACTTCAGTGTCATCTGCATCACCGCATCGCATACAGGGGACGTCTGTGAGATCAGCAAAGTTATCATTGGGTGGTGTGTTCTCGTCCTCCCGCGCATTATCATCGTGAGGTCGTGCGAATTGGCTTCCGTCTGTCGCCATCGCCTTCTTGTGCTTTCTCAACTGTGTCGATTCACACATACCCACACACACACACAAGAGCACGAGCCCTTGCAAAATCAAGCACACCACAACCTAAAGAAATTCAACAGGTGTGCGGAGAGTGATGATTGATGAGTGTAGTACATATAAAGGGAGTATACACATATATATGGCCGTGATTGGTATAGGTGAAATAATGCTACTCGTGTTGGTGGAACACGTTATTGAACTTCTGCCTTGGCTTACCACCACGCACAAACCACGTAAGCCAAACATACGGGAATCCGATAGTAGGCAAGGAAAACGTTGATTGTTGCAATCGTTACAATACGTTGGATGTACGTACCTTCTCGTACCGTCCTTGTAGCCAATGCTGAATTTCATATTCAGACCATTGAAGCTCTTCACGCCCAACAAATTCTTGATCCATTCTCTCCTTGATCCTTGCAGCTGTGATTTTATGTTCGCCATCAGCTGGATCTGTAAAGCATTTAGAAAAGAATTGTTCTTGTTCCGTGGTTGCAATCTTATATTTGGTACGTGGTATGTGCCGTGCCCAGCCACGAGAAAGCATTCTCGGAGGTGGCAGTGAAAATGTCAATGATATTGGGAAGTGCGATGCCAACAATGTCACGTAAGCGAGCTCGGACGGAGCAATGCATCTTCCATCGATCATAACAAGATGACAGCCTTCGACGATATATGTGATAATTGCAGCTCGTGTGCATGTCGGCTGAAGTCGCACACATAAATGCCCGGGCAAATACATCCACGTACCCCAACACAACCCCGTCAAAATTCAGTCGTAGTATTTTGAGTCACATGTTTGCAACAAACAAATATGTAATGTGTATGTACACGTGAATATGAAATATATCACGGCATGCCAATATACGTCCAATTAAATCACACAGTGCAACTAAAGCAATACCACAATAGTTCTATGTGTTGAGCAACCATTCCACACGAGTATGCAAACACAACAATAGCACACCTTTACACTGACAGCAACCTGACGAGTGAGCCCATCGTCATCAAGCAGCTCATCGGTAAGATGCAACGCATCCCCAATTTCTTTGAAGGTGTCAAACGTGATGCTTCGTAGTGTTTGTTGATTTTCTGCATGTAGTTGCTCCACTGTGGACATAGCTTGGCCAATGGCATTGGTGGCCATGTCCTTCGGAGTCAATTTGGCAGCTTTCCCAGTGCAATTTGCTACATGGTCATTGAAACACCTCCATCGTTCATGCGTGAATGTCCGGGAGCACCCCGTGTTTGGACACATGAGTACACGCTGTTGAGCTGCTTTTGTAATGCATGCGCGCAAGTGGCAGCGAGCTGCACTTCTCATTTGATTCGTCCTCTGGTGCGGTTGCTTCGAAAGTGAACTCTGGGAAGCAAGCTTGCTCGCATGCTTAGCTTTGATTTTGTTAAGGCGTTCTCTCTTCCTTAGCTGTCGTGTCTTCTGGACTTGAGGCTCGACAACCTTACTCATGTGTGCATCGGCGGGATTGCCATCAATAATGCCAGCTATGCGAGTCTCCAGAAACTCTGCAATTTCAGCCGGAACCTCGGCATCCCGTACACTACCTCGTCCGATACGATAATACTCCCATCCACGCACTCGGTCGCATGCACCGGGTTCACGTTGTTTCACATGAAATTTGCTTATAGATCCCTTCAGAAGTTTTGCGTCTGATACATACCCCTCCAACAACAATGTATATTTCAACGTTAAGCGCATTATGCTATTATGATTATAAGTGCAGCATGCCACTACTCAGCCTATCGCATCGACGTGCCACCACGTAACATATTGCGTATCAGTTCACTTACTGTATAATTGCACATTAACACTCAACATATTGCATGTCACCGCTCTCCGCTAAGCTTATTGCATGCTACTCCTCGCGACATGAGACTGACCTGGTGCCATCGTCACATCGTTGGCTGCTACGATCCCCTCCTTGTTCACAATGCCACTCATGTTCGCAATGTCCATTGCCATCACGCACTCAGCCGCAGTCTGTTGGCTCGAACCCGCACCGCCAGTGCGCCGAAGTCGCTTCAACCGTTGGTTCATGATGCCATTCTTCATGTCGTTCATCGCCTTACCCTCTCCAGGAATACTATGACCATGCATGCGGATATTGATATTGGTGGATTGATTTGTGTCAAGGATAAGCATTGAATATAAAAAAGCCGTTCCAGTGTAATCTCCAGCCATGTCTGACCACAAAATTGCATCGCTGAGATGCTCGTTCTTCGGATTACTCATATGCAATTTCAATGTGGCCTTCACCACTTGGAGAGCGTGATCAGAACACTGGTTGGCATCGTTTGCAACTATATTATATGTGAGCACATTAAACATTTCCTGACGATCTTCTTCACTAGTGCCGACTTGGACATCTTCTCTAAGGACTCGCTGTACGATTGTAGCAGTGTGGCGAGATATCCGTGCAGCATTTCCGTATCCTTCATTCTGAGTGCTTGTTGTCTTTGCAGGCTTTGATTTTGCACCATAGTCAATCAGACACAACGCTTCGCTCTCGCCCAAGTTGCGCATGACGTCAGCAAACGCAAAGGACTGATGCCCGTCCTGCAGCTTGTGCGAGGCATAGATGTCCAAGTTGGCAGAGTACTCCTCAAGTCGAGGTAGCATCCACCGATTGCACTGCTCGGAGTCTGAATGACCAGTTGCCGATATGTGTTGCAATAATCGTCGGGTTTCTGCGATGACATGAAAACGTGCGTTGCACTTGTGACAATCCATATCATGCAAGATGTCATCGTCCACTATGGTACACGCTATGCACGTGAAGTCGTCAACCTCCAGATCGATTGGTTCTTCTCCTCCCAAGCACTTCTTGTTGTTATGTATGACATTTGGACAATAATCACACATGACTAGCTGGCGAGAAACAGCTTTGCCACCCTTGCCGCAACCTAGAGAAACAGCGGCAATCCAAGTTTGTCAGTTCTTCGTGAGTACTCCGTGAGTCAACTTCTCATTATTAGCACAGGGATGTGTTACGGGCTAATAAACTAAAATGTGATCAATGAAAAGCCAAAAAAAAAATTGAGAGCGCGGAGGTATATTTGAACTAAGAGCGCGGGGGTGTATCTAAGCTGAGAGTGCGGGGGTATATTTGAACTAAGAGCACGGGGGTGTATCTGAGCTGAGCTCAGAGCGCGGGGGTGTATCTGAGCTGAGAGCGCAAGTGTATATCTAAGGTCAGTGCACGGGGGGTATATTTGAGGCGAGAGTGCGGGGGTGTATCTGAGCTGAGCTCAGAGCGCGGGGGTGTATCTGAGCTGAGAGCGCAAGTGTATATCTAAGGTCAGTGCGCGGGGGGTATATTTGAGGTGAGAGTGCGGGGGTATATCTGAGCTGAGCTGAGAGCGCGGGGGTGTATCTGATCTGAGAGCGCAAGTGTATATCTAAGGTGATGCTCATTGGTTGCACCCTTTGAATATTTGTACTAACTCATATGTGTATGTATGAATGCAGAGCCTATATATGCGTAAGAGATGGGCAGCCTATGTACGAGCTGAAATGCAGCCTATACATGAAGTTGTATATGAGCTGAAATTCAGCCTATATATGAGCTGAAATTCAGCCTATATACATGAGCTGAAATTTAGCCTATATATGAGGGCCCATAATTTATAATAATCCTCGGCAATATTTCATACCTCCGCAATATTTCACCTCACCGGTGTATAGCATCTCATTCGAAACACCTTGCCCCCCACTTCCCACCCCACTATATAGTCACTCCACTATATAGTGGAGGGAAGTCACTATATAGTGGAGTCATTTCACTATATATATATATATAGTGGAGTCACTCCACTATATAGTGAAACCCACTAGGTTTTGTACAAAAACCACTAGCAAATGTACAGTGCCCCGTTATGCGTAAGAGATGGTCATATCTCCTGTCCGCATTTGTAGTGCTCATTGTGAATGTTGCATTTCACGCAGCCCTTATCTTTAAATCAAGACGGCTATCATTACCAATGCAGTTTTATGTATACTCACGATAATCAACGATATAGACTACGGCATGAACAATCAATTGGGCGAGGGGGGGAGGTGTATAACCCAACCAGCGCAATCGACATGTTGGTCACCATCTTCGTTATAATGACCACAAAGATTATTCCAGCCATCGGTGATGTTGTCCTCGCTGAGATCAGACCGATTATCTATCAGCCAGTCCTCATATAACTCCAACTCCGGTGGCACAAATCCATCGTCGCCAACAATATGCAACTCGCGGTCACATTTTGATGCTTGGGCTCCACCAAAAGGCGCACTCAATGCGTGTGTGCGACAATGCGGAATGGTCCGAGAATTTAGAGAATGATGTTTGTAGAATTGAGACGTGAACATCTCGCGTACTACGTCCATTTGAGTGGTAAGAAACTGAGTTATGGTTGTAATATCTGGAATACTATGGAACACCGAGGCAATATGTGCAAGCAGATCGCTTATTCCTTTGAATGTTTGTGTGCCGCAGTGATAGCACCGCCCACAAGCACATTCGGTTTCGAAATTGGCATCCTCAATGTTATCAGGCCATTGTGCATAGAAAAAGCTTTTGCCGACCATGTCCGATTCTGATATATTATATGGAGAGCTCCTTGCAGACTCCTTGTAAGCGACATACAAGTTTGCTCGTATATCCTTCCTTACACCTCGTGTTTTATGGTGAGAAGAGGCATCAAGGATATACATGCTCTGATCTGACGTGATGAAGTCAACAAAGTGTGTCAATGTGTGACGGGTGAACCGTTGACACGCGCGTTGTTCGACACGGACCTCCTCGCCAGCAAATGATTTCCTCCCGTGCAATACAGCGTTTTGGATGGCAGATTTATCTACTCTCACGTCCATCAATGCAACCACTCGATCACGTGGGACTGTCTCAAGTGTATACTCAGCCGTGGACGGTGATTGTGAGCATTCTCCACTTTGATCACGATGACAGCCCCATCGTTGATAACCTCGTGGACGGTGCACAACGCATACTTTCGGTGTCGTCCTCTGATCACTTTGATTCATCACCTTAAGCACAAAGCATACATAATGTGTCAACATTTGATTATGTTGGTATCAAATTATATCGGTGGTTGTGCCGATGCGTGTCAGACAATACATACATACATACATACATACATACATACATACATACATACATACATACATACATACATATACATATTCATATACATATACACATACATATACATATGTATATACATACATACATACATACATACATACATATATATATATGATTAATATGTATGGAGACACCATAACTAGAATACTAAAATGGTTGCTAGAATGTTGTTGACATGGGACATAATTGTATGTGATGATGGATCCTTGCACTCCTACATGACAAGAAGACAACATACAAGTAAGTTACCAACCTGGCTCAAGATGTGCATGGTGTGTTAGCTTAGCTGATAATTGAGCATACGTCACATCCATATTTGGTAATGAGGCCACTAATATTGATAAGAGCTGACGTGCAATGCTCCGCTGACCCAATTGTGTGTGCGTTATGATAGAGTTTGCAAGCTCAGTGACCACAGGGTGGTCTAGTGCGTCGTTGGTAACCGAGGACGTCAAGATCTCTTTAAAAACAGCACTTCTATCCGACAACAACTTGAGAGCACCACCTGGATCAGGTATGCCAGCTTTGAGTTTACGCAGAAGGCCAAAAACTAAAAGCTCACTGATACGGATAAGCCTGCGTTGAGACTGATACTCCATGCACGAAACATCACTAGCCTTTGCACCGACCGAGGACATCGATGAAACTTTTGAAAGCTCTTTCATCTCGTCGTGATTGAGCAGCTGCATTCTCAACTGTTGAATGTCAAGTTTGGTTGTGCCACAGAGAATATCGTTAACCAATTGTACACCATGTAACTGAGCGTCGATGATTTGTTGTTGCAATAGTTTGATCTGCTCCTCGGCTGTACAACAATGCAACACCACCACGCGTGCCACATTCATATTAACACGCAAACACACGATGTATATAGTGTACGCGTACTATTCATTATTAGTGGCACAAAATGGATCGGATGGGCAGCGCACACAACATGAGCATATATGTACAACACATGTTGCAATACGACTAGTATGAAGTGCCGATATAATGGATTGCGCCACCCAAAAAAGAATACATCACACCATCATCAGCGCGCGCGCGCACACACACACACATACTGAGATGGCCATCCACACTTAATACTGGACATAATAACTTTATGTTGGTAAAGAAAGGATGTGCGCACCGTCAGCTAAACGCGAGTCTGATGTTGTGCGCCGTCTCTTTGTTGTCCACTTTAACGGGGCTTCGACTTTACCAACTTCTCTACCATTCTCAACAACGGTCTCAGCTGATGATGCGCGTCTCGCGGCATTGGCAGTAGTAGCTTTATTGTTTGATGCGGTCGAAGCGGAAGCGATCGCATGCTGCCCCCTCTGGTCACGCAACGTTGGCGCCTCGGGTTGAATGAGCGAGGTTGGCGCCCCACGAGGAAGCCGCCATTCGCTATACGCTTCTTGCTGGGCCAACAAGTGTGCGTTGCTGCATCCTGCGAGCTTAGAGGTGCAACGTGAACATCTATCACTTATCGCAAAATTCAAGACCGTGCACGCCTTTCTGCTTGTCGGCATACTATTTGCAAGTAGGCTCGTCAGCACGGTGCCAAATAGGACGCATACTGCGAATGGTGAAATATGCGTTTGCAACATCAACGTTCGGCTTTGCGACGAAATAAATTTCAAACGTCTCGCAAGCTGCTCGCAAAAGCATTTGTAAACGTCGCAAGGTAAAGCCGTGCACAGCGCTTCGAATTGAAATACTCGCCTTAGCATTACCTTAACAGTGTGCACTGCGCTAGTTTGCCCGCCAAAGTGCTTTTATTTTTCGTATTATTATTCTTGAACTTGGGGGCGGTCTGAATGTTCCATTTGATCCATCCAATATCAAGCACAACCGGGTGGGGGGCGTTTACCTATTAATTTACGGCGTTATACCCCCATTATAACCTCCAGCATATCTGAGTCGTGGAAGTGGTCATATATTCGCCAGGTTTGGCCCCACTTGCGCTTTGTTTAGCCACTGCGAGATTGCCACCATGAGTGGCTAAGCTCGGACGCCTGGGATGGAGTGAGGTGCTCCACGCGTGAGAGTGCCGGCAGTCACGGGTATGGCCTAAATTTTATGGGTTGATTTACGGCACGCCGCGCCGGTTGGGGAAAGATTTTCTACGGGTCTTAACGTTGGATTGGTTTGCGTTTTCTGGTTGGATCCCACACCGTTGCGTATTGGCCGCCGCTACCACACGACTTCCCGGAATTATTTGATCTCTCACGGCTGCCGTATCGGCGACCCGCGCGTTTCTTGGCCGCCCGAAACTGCCGCACATCTCACGTTCCATTGCCTCACTCCGCCCCTTCAGTCCTTCTCAAGATGGTTGCTTCTACTCGAGCCACCGCTAGCATGGCGAATCGCCGACGCGCACTAGCCACGATTTTTGATTCAGCAGCTGCGAGACACGCCAACACTCCAGCCACACCGCCGGCAGCTCAGCCGGCTGCCAATTCAGCGGGTGCTGCGTTCCTGGCCTCGGTGCGTACGCTTCAACGGGAGCACTTCGACATGAAGGTCTCCTAGTCCGTTCGCCAAAAGTTATTCGAGGACAAGAACGGGCGATTTTCCGGGACTGAGTGCCACGCGTCCGCGCTCTTCGCCAGGATGGTCTCTGCGCTGCAGACAGCATTTGTCACGGAGGACATTGGTTTCGCACCCCTTTTCCTACTGGACGATGCTACCCTCCCCGTCCGCGTGGAGGCCAACGCCTTATTGTTCTCCACGCTCGAGCTCATGGAAGTTTGTTCTCAGTCCAGTAAGCAAGAGTGCAGGTCGCTACGCAGAGCTGGAGGCTAAGCCAGTGTGCTGAGCACCCCTGGATTCGCAACACCACTGTTCATTAAGAAGGTAACCGGTGTCATAAGGGCCTCACCAGTTGCCAGGTACCGTAGGAGAGCTAAGAGAGTTTTAGCAAACATCTGTAGGTGTTCCAAAAATAACCAGCAGCACTCCAGGCTGAGCCAGTACTCAAATCAAGTCTGAATCCACCAGATATCTCTGCCAGAACAGTAGATAATATATATGAAGCTGACTCACTTGCTGCCTTCAGGGCTGATGTCGCTGCTAATTGTCTTGTGAACAGACTCCTGCTTCACGATTTCCGCTGGCAGCCTGAGAACCACGCTTACGCTTGAACTTGTAGAACGCGTTGGTAAGGGGTTGTAAGCGGGTGCGCTCGTACGCAAGCTCAAGCCTCGTAGGCACCCGGTCATATAGCATGTCAACCGACGAGGATGACTGGAAATCCGAATGGACTGGGCGGAGTGTTGGAGTTGGCTCCGAGTCCGACTCTGAGTCTGATCCGCCATCAGTAGAATAATAATCGGCCACGAGCATCCTGAATTTCCTGATTCCTGAGGTCGTCGACTCGTCGTCTTTGTTCTTCCGGGTGTGAAGGTTTGGATGGAGATGGAGGTTCGGAGAGGCGGAGATGGAGATTTGGAGATTTGAACAGTCCACACAAGACACATATCGCGGATTACAAATCGCAGTTTGGCGGGGCATTTTCAATTTACAGCGCCTATATTTTTCAAAAGTTACCTAGTGTTAAGGGGAAAATGACCGCAACTGCGATATCCTCTTAAAATTTTCCTGCGAAGCACCTATATTTTTCAAATTTTTGATATTTTTTGGGGCAAAAATTCTGACCTATATTTTGAAGAAAATTTTGAAAATTTCTGGCCCAAATCACGGAACGATGGAGGACAATGGAAGATGTGGGATTTGTTATGAATTTCCGCTTATGAATATCGCATTTATACCATATTTGTATTTAGAATTCACAAAATCTGACTGCAGATTCAAGATCGGCGGCCAATTTCTCATCTGACATGACCTCCCCTAATATCGTAGGGTCATTAGGGGAAGGTCTTTATTTTATATACATGGCTTAGTTTGACCAACAGTGCTTTGGCTCCCCACCATCCCCACCGTCTGACTTGTGAGAGTAACATTACATACGACATACTGATACTCTTGTCCCCAGAGCTTATGGACGAAAATATGCATTTAGGGTTTGTAACACTCTGGGTTCCATAAGACTTTTCTCCGAGCCTCTTCGATCAACTGTAACGTCGACCCTCGCGTGTCGCAGGCCGCGCAGCGGCCGCGCTCGGAGAAACTCTGGGAACAAGAGTAACATACTACAGTGGCTGTTCCCATTATGACGTGTTCCCATTATGACGCACTTCAGATTTTCATTACAAACTCCATATTCTAAGACAGTAGAATCTTCGATTTCGCAATAAAAACAAGGGATTTCACTCAATCGTCCAATCGCGCGATATATAAAACTTGGGTGTAAATGATTTTTGTATACAAATGTAAATTCTCTTGCTGTCCAGTAAAATACTCGAAAAATAGCGCGCGATTCCATGAAATAGCGTTCAAACGCGTGATATATTCGATATGACGGAACGGAGCTAGAAAAGGACGGGTAACGAAAAAAAACAATTGTTTACAGCGTGTTTCCCCCTGATTTTTGTCGATTCGAAGCTTGGTTTTGTATACACTGCATATATTATCTCCCAATGATATTCGAGTTGGCGTCGCGGACCCAGCGCGATATATAAAAGGGAAGGGTTATACGCGATGGAATTCACACGTCGTTTCCGTCTCAATCCCGGAAAAATTCTGAACCAGCGTGACGGTCATATCGTCTCGCATCGTCTCGCGTGTCATCGTGAATTTAATATCCAGGATTATTAAATCATCATCAATTTATCTTCCATCGATATCGCGGATACGATTGCCGTTGGCGTTGACTAGCTCAAGGATAAAGAGCTGCGCACCAACATTTACTGCTCATAATTTTTTCAACTACGGTCCTTCGCTTCGCCTCATGGGCGGAATGATGTCGTGGCTGCTGTGTTATGCGCAGGGATTTCGGAAGTGCTTGGCTGCTTCTATTTTTCAGTTTACTTATGCATATGTGCCAAATCACGGTACTCATTTTGTGCAGCTTGTGTCGCAGGTTTTCCGATGGCGAGGAGGGGCGCGCTTTCTTGTGGTGTGGAAGTCTAGGGCAACCTAGCTTGGGATCACACCCAACCACATCGGACCCACCTTGTTCTCACGTTTTATTCAACTTACTTTGAATATGCATACAAAGTTTGAGGAGCATCGAGGTGTGATAAGTTAGAGACTGATTTATCTTTTTGGGTTTATGGCCTCATCGCGACCTCTTGGGGTGTGGAAGTCAAGGTTGAGCATGCCAACCTTGCTTGGGTTCGAACCCAACCACATCGAAGTCCTCTGTGTTAGCGCACGAAACTTCGCACTAAATTTGCTGAGATTAATATTAGTTCACCATCTAGCGCGCAAGGATTGTCGTCAAGTATGCACGAGAAGGTCACTTCATGACAAAGAGCTTTTTGGGTTTGGGTTTTCATGTACCCAAACCAACAAATGCCAAACAGTCAAGGTCTTCCCGTGCTTCCTAGCAAACGAAACTACGCTGATATTTTGCCGAGATATATATCTTCAAGTTCCCTAAAGCACAAGGACTGAGATACATTGTTTGCGAAACAAACAGTTTATTTCCTTGGCAGATTTATTGGGTTTGGGCTCGAATGTACCTAAACCCAATATATTCCAAGCAGCCAAGGGCTTCCCGTGCGTTCTAGCGCACGAGACTTTCCACAAATATTGTCGAGATATATACATTTAAGTTCCCTGAAGCTCAAGGACTGGCATACACTGTGCCCGAAACGAACAGTTTATTTCTTTGGCAGATTTATTGGGTTTGGGCTCGAATGGACCCAAACCCAATACATGCCAAACAACCAAGGGCTTCCCGTGCGTTCTAGCGCACGAGACTTTCCACAAATATTGCTAAGATATACATATTTTAGTTCCCTGAAGCACAAGGACTCAGACTTCGATGTGGTTGGGTTCGAACCCAAGCAAGGTTGGCATGCTCAACCTTGACTTCCACATCCCAAGAGGTCGCGATGGCGCCACAAACCCAAAAAGATAAATCAGTCTAAAACTTATCAAACCTCGATGCTCCTCAAAGTTTGTATGCATATGCAAGGTGAGTAGATTAAAATATGAAAACAAAGTAAGTCCGATGTGGTTGGGTATCATCCCAAGCTAGGTTGCCCTAGACTTCCACATCTCAAAAAGGTGCGTCCCTCCTCGCCATCGGAAAACCTGCGACACAAGCTGCACACAACGAATACCGTGAGTTCGCATATATGCAATAAACGAATTGAAAAATAAAAACAGCCAAACACTTCCGCAATCCCTGCACATAACACAGCAGTCACAGTGAGCACCGTTCCGGCCATGAGGCGGAGGAACGTTGAAAAAATTATGAGCAGTATATGTCGCAGCGAGCGCTTTATCGTTGAGCTAGTCAACGCCAGCGCCAACGGTAATGGTATCCGCGATATCGATGGAAGATAAATTGATTATCTGTTTTAATAATCCTGGAAATTAAATTCACGATGACACGCGAGACGATGCAAGACGATATGACCGTCACGCTGGTTCAGAATTTTTTCGGGATTGAGACGGAAACGACGTGTGAATTCCAGCGCGTATAACCCTTCTCTATATAAAATAGGGTAATGCTACTGACGCCGGAATTTCGTACGTCTTTTTACTTATACACGATTATATAAACCTGGGCACCTCGCGCGATCGAGCCTGCCCACCATCGTCCTCACCGGCCGGTTCCGGTGGATCGTGATGACGACAACGTTCAACGTACACTTGGAACCGACAGCAGGGTCGATGATAAAGGTCATGGTCAGCGCCCACAATTCATTCGTGCACGTTCATTCGCCTCGAAAGGCGAATACTGCTGAACTGCTGAACTGCTGTGGTACGTTTCTTGAGCGAGTATTTTGTGTTTACTTGGTTTCTTGTGTGAACTAACGATGCGGTTTGTGTGGAGCTCGTGCTGCAGGCTTAGAGATCAGACCGCGCCCTGAGATGTGGAGGGCTAAGTTGGCAAGTGCCAACCAAGTGTGGGATGAAACCCACCCACGTCGGACCCAATGCATAAAACGCTTTGCAGCCGAGGGGTTTTGGTGCGTCAGAGCGCACGAAACTTGGCACTAATATTACTGACAGTAATATTAGTGCACCCTCTGAAGCGCAAGGTGGGCCGTTGAGTATGCTGCAAGCGACTGCCACTTGACTTAAAGCGTTTTGGGTTTGGGTTTCACTAAAGTACCCAAACCCAAGACTGCCTGGCAGGATGGGCGTTCCCGTGAAAGATAGCACATCAAACTTGACAGGTATGATCACACTAGTCCTGTGAACATATCCTGCAAGTTTCAAGGTATGCCGTTGAGTACGCTTCAAACGGTCGCATCTAGACTTAACGCGTTTTGGGTTTGGGTTTCAATGACGATTAATGTACCCAAACCCAAGACTGCCTGGCAGGATGGGCGTTCCCGTGACAGATAGCACATGAAACTTGACAGGTATGTTCACACTTGTCCTGTGAACATATCCTGCAAGTTTCAAGGTATGCCGTTGAGCATGCTTCAAACGGTCGCATCTAAACTTAACGCGTTTTGGGTTTGGGTTTCAATGTTGATTAATGTACCCAAACCCAAGACTGCCTGGCAGGATGGGCGTTCCCGTGAAAGATAGCACATGAAACTTGCCAGGTATGTTCACACTTGTCCTGTGAACATATCCTGCAAGTTTCAAGGTATGCCGTTGAGTATGCTTCAAACGGTCGCATTTTGACTTCGAGCGTTTTGGGTTTGGGTTTCAATGATGATTGATGTACCCAAACCCAATAATGCCTTTCAGGATGGGCGTTCCCGTTAGGAATAGCTCACGAAAGTTGGCAAATATATGCATATAAAGGGTCTTATGAACACTTCCTACAAGTTTCAAGGTATTCCGTTGAGTATGCTTCCAATGGTCATATCTTGACTTGGAGCGTTTTGGGTTTTCAAAACGCTTGAAGTTAAGATGTGACCATTGCAGGCATACTCAACGGCCCACCTTGCGCTTCAGAGGGTGCACTAATATTACTGTCAGTAATATTAGTGCCAAGTTTCGTGCGCTCTGACGCACGAAAACCCCTCGGCTGCAAAGCGTTTTATGCATTGGGTCCGACGTGGGTGGGTTGATGTGAAAGCAGATAATGTGATAATATATATGCTTGCACTGTAAAATGTGAAGGCAGTGAGGTAGGGTTTCTCGGTTCGGCTAAAGTCGCATTAAACTGAAAGATAATTGAGTTTAAGCTGGCGGACGGACCGTGACACACGAGCGGAGCAAACAACAGGCACTGCAAGTGACATCCGAGCAGGCGAGGGGTGACACAGGGCACCGCAGACCTCCCCCCTTATGGGGGGTGAAAGTCAGTGTTCCCATGACACCACCTCACCCCGAAGGTGGGAGGTGCACTGCAGGGCCAGCCGGTACTCCCGGGCAGGCGGCTAGGAGAAATGTAATGTTTCCTAGTTACTAGCTAACTCGTGATGTGCCAATTGAGGGTCTCAATCTAGGGTTTGGGCAGGTCCCAGGCGGTGGCGGCGTCATTCCCGATGGTGAAAGGTGTCGAGCGCCAAGTAGCCAACGCTCAACCAATGCCTGTGCGATGCCAAAGCCAAAAACGGCCGGGCACCACCAGAGCAAGTGTGCCGTTGCAAGGGGGGCGAGTGTGAAAAATGCGGCGAGACAGCGCGCAATTCTCCAACCCCAAGGCAAAACCAACGTTAGGGCAAGGTGGGGGGGGTGCGGCGGCACCACCAGCCACCACCAGATGGCAACCAGGGGGCGCACAAGATGTAGGTGTAAACGGTGAAAATCGCGGAGAGTCGGAGTCGTCACAGTCAGAGCTCTCGTTGTCGATGTCGTTGGAAACGCTAGTGTCGATGTTGTTGCTTGGTGCACAAGCAACACCAAGCACCACCATACTGCAACCAGCGGTAAATTGTTGCCTTCGAAGGAGTTCAAGCGCCGACCTCAGCGCGCCCATGCGCGCACGCTGCCGCAAAGAAGCCATGCAGCTGCGGCTGTAAAATCTGCAAGATAAGGAGTTTGGGTTTCCAAGGGAAAACGTAACTTTTCGTAAATTTAACAATTTCCAACAATGAAAAAGTCAAATTGGGGTAGATTTCGACGAGGAACACGGTGGTAATGTCAAAACTGCCGTACGATAAGCCAATCTTCCGGCAGCAGAGGCGCTGCTGGCCAGAGTGTCGGTAATTGTCGGTTACGCACGCAAAAGTGGGCTAGATGTCGGTAGATGTCGGTACAAAAAATGTCGGGATGTCGGGGGTGACCGGTGCGAAGGCAAGGCGGTCAATGTCGGCAGTAAATTGTCGGAAAATGTCGGTACTAAGAAGATGTCGGACTAAAAAATATTGTCGGTCCATCTGAGTGGTAACGCACAAAAAAGTGCGTTGAAATGTCGGTACTAAGAGAAATGTCGGTACTAAGAAAATGTCGGTACTAGGGGTGACCTTTGCGAAGGCAAGGAGGTCGATTGTCGGAATTGAAGTGTCGGTACTAAGAAGTGTCGGTACTAGTTGAAATGTCGGTACTAAGTTGAAGTGTCGGATAGAATCGCAGGGCGCGAAGCGGACGGAACGTAAGAAACAACACCTCTGAACGTAGGTGGGTCCAGACCTGATGTGAAAGCAGATAATGTGATAATATATATGCTTGCACTGTAAAATGTGAAGGCAGTGAGGTAGGGTTTCTCGGTTCGGCTAAAGTCGCATTAAACTGAAAGATAATTGAGTTTAAGCTGGCGGACGGACCGTGACACACGAGCGGAGCAAACAACAGGCACTGCAAGTGACATCCGAGCAGGCGAGGGGTGACACAGGGCACCACAGACCTCCCCCCTTATGGGGGGTGAAAGTCAGTGTTCCCATGATGGGTTTCATCCCACACTTGGTTGGCACTTGCCAACTTAGCCCTCCACATCTCAGGGCGCGGTCTGATCTCTAAGCCTGCAGCACGAGCTCCACACAAACCGCATCGTTAGTTCATACAAGAAACCAAGTAAACACAAAATACTCGCTCAAGAAACGTACCACAGCATTTCAGCAGTCCAGCAGTATTCGCCTTTCGAGGCGAATGAATGTGCAGAATGAATTGTGGGCGCTGACCATGACCTTTATCATCGACCCCTGCTGTAGGTTCCAAGTGTACGTTGAACGTTGTCGTCATCAAGATCCACCGGAACCGGCCGGTGAAGACGATGGTGGGCAGGCTCGATCGCGCGAGGTGCCCAGATTTATATAATCGTGTATAAGTAAAAAGACGTACGAAATTCCAGCGTCAGTAGCATTACCCTATAAAATATCCCCATTTATATATCATGGGATGGTCATAATTTTCATTTGGGCACGACGCGTTTGGGTGCAAATCAAGATTTTCCGTATATTTATACACTAGCACCGAACGATCAGTTTGTTTCATAACAAATCTCATATTAAGGCGTTGCGTCATAATGGGAACAGCAGTATCGACCCTCCACCAATGCGCAGGGTTGTGGAAGCTCGAGATTTTAATATTTTTAAATTCGGTTTTTTGGGAACTCATCTTGACTGACAAGGTGACATCTCGACCGTTTGCGCGCGCATATCGAATTATCGAGCTCGTCCTGAGGAACGATCCAAAAAGTGCGTCATAATGGGAACAGCCATAGCCACTGTCGTGTGTCACTGTACAGATCACAGAATGAAATAGAAGACAAGCACGAGCGGAGGCAACGACGAGACGAGAGCAGACGAGCAGGCCCCCTTCGCTTGCCTCCGCTCGACAGGAAAAGGTGTTACTTCGCATATCAGTTCAGTTAGACAAACCAGTAAAAGAGCATCGAATACAAGACTCTAAATTAAGGGGATATCTATTCTGTGTTTCCAGTCGAGAGGACTAACCTATCGTGTATCGTATTATTGCACCGCAGCATGTCGCTGCTCAGACTTCCCATGGCATTTTCATCTAGCATGCAGCGCACCCCTCACCCCAGCAGAAGGACTCGATGCTTAGGGGGGTCTATGGTCTCGCCTTATTCAGGCCTGTCCAGCATACGTTCAAGCAAAAATACTTTGCACTTAATGAGCAGCCGCGTTCGCACATGCCACGCACGCTTTTGCATAGTATCGGAGTCGAAAAAAGAAGGCTCGAGCCCCTCTGAAAGTGAACCCGCCACTCAGGCTCTAGAGGGAGCAGCTAGCTCGGAGGCGACTGAGGCAACCCCATCTGCGAAAGAGACCCCCGCTCCTGCGCAACCAACGCTAGGTCGTTCTGAGATGATGCTCGTGACGGGCTACAGATCAACCACGTTCATGCTTGCAGTAATGGTATGCTGCTTGCCAAAACCGTTCGCTTGTTGTCTGAACCGTAATCGTTATCTGCGCTGGTGGGTCCATATGTTTCTGTGCTAAAATTGTGATCTGACTGAGGGGAAACTGTGACTCCCAATCCGATCCACGACTGCAGGCTGGTTGTAGTATCTTTGCGCCAGCCGCAGCAGTTTCATCGTTTTTGGCGCCGCTCTCTACCAGTCCTAGCACACGCCTACTGCTACAAGTACTTGGTGTCTGCCTCCTTCCCACCATCGCTTCCGCCTTCAGCCTAAAGGTGGGGTTCGCACTAGCTGCGCCATGAGCGTAGTTCGAGCTCTTAACCATACCCCTCCGGCTCGCATTGGGCCTTGTGGCATAGTTATATGTAAAGGTATTTTTACAAACGCTGGCGCTCTTCTCGTGAACGGCGTTTTCTTCGCCTTTGTACGTTCGTCGCCCTCTAACTGTTCTGTGCGATCGGAGATTTCGTGGGCGCCTCACGGCCATGTGCCAGTCCTGACCCCCAAGCGCAACTACACGGCTTCGAGTATACGGTCCTCGTCCTCCACACAGCGGATAAACACCTTCGGTATCGCTACTGTTGTGCTTAACCTATCGCGTCTTTTGCAAAAATGGAGGCGCCGCATAAAACTAGTTTTGCCCGTTCGTCCTCGTCAATATGACCTTGATTCTCGCGCTCGAGCGCGTGCAGGACGCTGCCGAGAACAGCCGACTTGCAAGCAACACCTACAAGCGGCTGAATTTGGGCCTGCTGGCGGCTGGCCTCACCGTGCTGCTCAATAAGAGAACTGCAGAAGCTATCTGGCTAGCGACCAAAGTGGACATCCCTTCGGTATGGTTCTCCACAGTGGCGAGATTAAAGTTTCGTAACTGTTCGGTTGTCGCTTATTTCTTTAAACACCTTTGACTCCATTAACGTGACTAGCTGGCATAGCACACTTCTGGGAGTGAGGTCTATTCGCACGCACGCGCTCAAAGTATCCTCTCACTGAGCGTTGCGGCGGGAAAAGCAACGACGACCACCCTTTCAAGCGCTTCTACTTGCCCCTTGACCTCTGCGCCGCCGCCTCTGGAGAAGCTTTCAGCCATTATATGTCTGCGAGGGATGCAGGGCTTCTTCTACGCGACCTCCGTCTTTACCTTGATGTCCATCTTGACGATGTTCTGCTTCACAGAGGCCGAAGAGGCCACTTTGGCGCAGACTCCCACCGGTGCCTCCTTGTCCGTGACGACCTCCGTATACATCGAGTCATCTGCCCGAGCCTAGACCCCACCTTGAGCGAAGCTCAGATCCGATCTCGATGTGTAGGAAGATGGAATGGACTCGGCGAGTGCCAGCAAGATGCTATCTGCTGTTTGGCGCAGGTCCACTGGTGAGCCTGAATGTGACGTGTATCTCGAGGCTTGGTCAGGCCGAGCAGTATAGCCTGCGTGACGCGCGATTCGAGGCTTGGCCAGGCCGAGCAGTGACAAGGCTTCGGCTCGAGGTGCAGTTCGAGGCTCTTGCTTGGACAAGTTGCGCTCAACCATCAGCGCTGAATAACTTTTTATTATGGACCTGACAAGTCCTTTGACGGCACGGTGGGCTCCTTGCGGCGCGGTGGGGCGCCTCGCAGTGTTGTTCAAGGGCGCCATGGACTTCGTCTTAGGGCTCTTCACGCGCACAACCGCCGTAGGCGTGATCTATTCCATGCTTGCCGTCATCACCCTCGCCTCTGCGGCATTCCTTCTTGTGTCCCCGATACCTTCTGTAATCACCCTTTACCATCTATCGCACCACCCATACCTTCGACACGATCTCATTTTCCCTTTCCTTACCATACGTACCATCTGTGCCTTGTAATGTCGACCGTTCCTGCCTTGTGCCATATCTGACAAGCAGTACTGACCATACCGCGAAGTCACATCATGGCACTGCACTGGGCCTGCAGATACTGACGATCAAAAGCCCTCTTGAAGTCTCGTCACCGACTCAAAGGAGTGCCGCACAGACTGGCCGTGGCCGAACTCGTACATGCATGTCTGTGCCAGCACAAGTTCGTTGGCTTTTGCACCGAGTCACCCTTCTTGTGTAACAGCGTCCAGAAACGCCTGAAAAATTAGAGTGCTGAGTGTAATAACGTGCAGAGCAAAGTCCAGGAAGGTAAAAGGCTGGAGGTGTGATGGCTGAATCAACATACGAGGTGGAGGCGCGGCCTCGGTGCGGGGAGGGTGGAGAGGGCGTTATATGGCTGTGTGAGGCGCGGCCTCGATGCGGGGAGGGCGGAGAGGGCGTTATATGCCTGTGTGAGGCGCGGCCTCGATGCGGGGAGAGTGGAGAGGGCGTTATATGGTGTGTGAGGCGCGGCCTCGATGCGGGAGGGTGGAGAGGGCGTTATATGGCTGTGTGAGGCGGCCTCGATGCGGGGGAGGGTGGAGAGGGCGTTATATTGCTGTGTGAGGCGCGGCCTCGATGCGGGAGGGTGGAGAGGGCGTTATATGCCTGTGTGAGGCGCGGCCTCGATGCGGGGAGGGTGGAGAGGGCGTTAATTATATTGGTGGTTGTGCCAATGCGTGTCAGACAATACATACATACATACATACATACATACATACATACATACATACATACATACATATACATATTCATATACATATACACATACATATACATATGTATATACATACATACATACATACATACATACATATATATATATGATTAATATGTATGGAGACACCATAACTAGAATACTAAAATGGTTGCTAGAATGTTGTTGACATGGGACATAATTGTATGTGATGATGGATCCTTGCACTCCTACATGACAAGAAGACAACATACAAGTAAGTTACCAACCTGGCTCAAGATGTGCATGGTGTGTTAGCTTAGCTGATAATTGAGCATACGTCACATCCATATTTGGTAATGCGGCCACTAATATTGATAAGAGCTGACGTGCAATGCTCCGCTGACCCAATTGTGTGTGCGTTATGATAGAGTTTGCAAGCTCAGTGACCACAGGGTGGTCTAGTGCGTCGTTGGTAACCGAGGACGTCAAGATCTCTTTAAAAACAGCACTTCTATCCGACAACAACTTGAGAGCACCACCTGGATCAGGTATGCCAGCTTTGAGTTTACGCAGAAGGCCAAAAACTAAAAGCTCACTGATACGGATAAGCCTGCGTTGAGACTGATACTCCATGCACGAAACATCACTAGCCTTTGCACCGACCGAGGACATCGATGAAACTTTTGAAAGCTCTTTCATCTCGTCGTGATTGAGCAGCTGCATTCTCAACTGTTGAATGTCAAGTTTGGTTGTGCCACAGAGAATATCGTTAACCAATTGTACACCATGTAACTGAGCGTCGATGATTTGTTGTTGCAATAGTTTGATCTGCTCCTCGGCTGTACAACAATGCAACACCACCACGCGTGCCACATTCATATTAACACGCAAACACACGATGTATATAGTGTACGCGTACTATTCATTATTAGTGGCACAAAATGGATCGGATGGGCAGCGCACACAACATGAGCATATATGTACAACACATGTTGCAATACGACTAGTATGAAGTGCCGATATAATGGATTGCGCCACCCAAAAAAGAATACATCACACCATCATCAGCGCGCGCGCGCACACACACACACATACTGAGATGGCCATCCACACTTAATACTGGACATAATAACTTTATGTTGGTAAAGAAAGGATGTGCGCACCGTCAGCTAAACGCGAGTCTGATGTTGTGCGCCGTCTCTTTGTTGTCCACTTTAACGGGGCTTCGACTTTACCAACTTCTCTACCATTCTCAACAACGGTCTCAGCTGATGATGCGCGTCTCGCGGCATTGGCAGTAGTAGCTTTATTGTTTGATGCGGTCGAAGCGGAAGCGATCGCATGCTGCCCCCTCTGGTCACGCAACGTTGGCGCCTCGGGTTGAATGAGCGAGGTTGGCGCCCCACGAGGAAGCCGCCATTCGCTATACGCTTCTTGCTGGGCCAACAAGTGTGCGTTGCTGCATCCTGCGAGCTTAGAGGTGCAACGTGAACATCTATCACTTATCGCAAAATTCAAGACCGTGCACGCCTTTCTGCTTGTCGGCATACTATTTGCAAGTAGGCTCGTCAGCACGGTGCCAAATAGGACGCATACTGCGAATGGTGAAATATGCGTTTGCAACATCAACGTTCGGCTTTGCGACGAAATAAATTTCAAACGTCTCGCAAGCTGCTCGCAAAAGCATTTGTAAACGTCGCAAGGTAAAGCCGTGCACAGCGCTTCGAATTGAAATACTCGCCTTAGCATTACCTTAACAGTGTGCACTGCGCTAGTTTGCCCGCCAAAGTGCTTTTATTTTTCGTATTATTATTCTTGAACTTGGGGGCGGTCTGAATGTTCCATTTGATCCATCCAATATCAAGCACAACCGGGTGGGGGGCGTTTACCTATTAATTTACGGCGTTATACCCCCATTATAACCTCCAGCATATCTGAGTCGTGGAAGTGGTCATATATTCGCCAGGTTTGGCCCCACTTGCGCTTTGTTTAGCCACTGCGAGATTGCCACCATGAGTGGCTAAGCTCGGACGCCTGGGATGGAGTGAGGTGCTCCACGCGTGAGAGTGCCGGCAGTCACGGGTATGGCCTAAATTTTATGGGTTGATTTACGGCACGCCGCGCCGGTTGGGGAAAGATTTTCTACGGGTCTTAACGTTGGATTGGTTTGCGTTTTCTGGTTGGATCCCACACCGTTGCGTATTGGCCGCCGCTACCACACGACTTCCCGGAATTATTTGATCTCTCACGGCTGCCGTATCGGCGACCCGCGCGTTTCTTGGCCGCCCGAGACTGCCGCACATCTCACGTTCCATTGCCTCACTCCGCCCCTTCAGTCCTTCTCAAGATGGTTGCTTCTACTCGAGCCACCGCTAGCATGGCGAATCGCCGACGCGCACTAGCCACGATTTTTGATTCAGCAGCTGCGAGACACGCCAACACTCCAGCCACACCGCCGGCAGCTCAGCCGGCTGCCAATTCAGCGGGTGCTGCGTTCCTGGCCTCGGTGCGTACGCTTCAACGGGAGCACTTCGACATGAAGGTCTCCTAGTCCGTTCGCCAAAAGTTATTCGAGGACAAGAACGGGCGATTTTCCGGGACTGAGTGCCACGCGTCCGCGCTCTTCGCCAGGATGGTCTCTGCGCTGCAGACAACATTTGTCACGGAGGACATTGGTTTCGCACCCCTTTTCCTACTGGACGATGCTACCCTCCCCGTCCGCGTGGAGGCCAACGCCTTATTGTTCTCCACGCTCGAGCTCATGGAAGTTTGTTCTCAGTCCAGTAAGCAAGAGTGCAGGTCGCTACGCAGAGCTGGAGGCTAAGCCAGTGTGCTGAGCACCCCTGGATTCGCAACACCACTGTTCATTAAGAAGGTAACCGGTGTCATAAGGGCCTCACCAGTTGCCAGGTACCGTAGGAGAGCTAAGAGAGTTTTAGCAAACATCTGTAGGTGTTCCAAAAATAACCAGCAGCACTCCAGGCTGAGCCAGTACTCAAATCAAGTCTGAATCCACCAGATATCTCTGCCAGAACAGTAGATAATATATATGAAGCTGACTCACTTGCTGCCTTCAGGGCTGATGTCGCTGCTAATTGTCTTGTGAACAGACTCCTGCTTCACGATTTCCGCTGGCAGCCTGAGAACCACGCTTACGCTTGAACTTGTAGAACGCGTTGGTAAGGGGTTGTAAGCGGGTGCGCTCGTACGCAAGCTCAAGCCTCGTAGGCACCCGGTCATATAGCATGTCAACCGACGAGGATGACTGGAAATCCGAATGGACTGGGCGGAGTGTTGGAGTTGGCTCCGAGTCCGACTCTGAGTCTGATCCGCCATCAGTAGAATAATAATCGGCCACGAGCATCCTGAATTTCCTGATTCCTGAGGTCGTCGACTCGTCGTCTTTGTTCTTCCGGGTGTGAAGGTTTGGATGGAGATGGAGGTTCGGAGAGGCGGAGATGGAGATTTGGAGATTTGAACAGTCCACACAAGACACATATCGCGGATTACAAATCGCAGTTTGGCGGGGCATTTTCAATTTACAGCGCCTATATTTTTCAAAAGTTACCTAGTGTTAAGGGGAAAATGACCGCAACTGCGATATCCTCTTAAAATTTTCCTGCGAAGCACCTATATTTTTCAAATTTTTGATATTTTTTGGGGCAAAAATTCTGACCTATATTTTGAAGAAAATTTTGAAAATTTCTGGCCCAAATCACGGAACGATGGAGGACAATGGAAGATGTGGGATTTGTTATGAATTTCCGCTTATGAATATCGCATTTATACCATATTTGTATTTAGAATTCACAAAATCTGACTGCAGATTCAAGATCGGCGGCCAATTTCTCATCTGACATGACCTCCCCTAATATCGTAGGGTCATTAGGGGAAGGTCTTTATTTTATATACATGGCTTAGTTTGACCAACAGTGCTTTGGCTCCCCACCATCCCCACCGTCTGACTTGTGAGAGTAACATTACATACGACATACTGATACTCTTGTCCCCAGAGCTTATGGACGAAAATATGCATTTAGGGTTTGTAACACTCTGGGTTCCATAAGACTTTTCTCCGAGCCTCTTCGATCAACTGTAACGTCGACCCTCGCGTGTCGCAGGCCGCGCAGCGGCCGCGCTCGGAGAAACTCTGGGAACAAGAGTAACATACTACAGTGGCTGTTCCCATTATGACGTGTTCCCATTATGACGCACTTCAGATTTTCATTACAAACTCCATATTCTAAGACAGTAGAATCTTCGATTTCGCAATAAAAACAAGGGATTTCACTCAATCGTCCAATCGCGCGATATATAAAACTTGGGTGTAAATGATTTTTGTATACAAATGTAAATTCTCTTGCTGTCCAGTAAAATACTCGAAAAATAGCGCGCGATTCCATGAAATAGCGTTCAAACGCGTGATATATTCGATATGACGGAACGGAGCTAGAAAAGGACGGGTAACGAAAAAAAACAATTGTTTACAGCGTGTTTCCCCCTGATTTTTGTCGATTCGAAGCTTGGTTTTGTATACACTGCATATATTATCTCCCAATGATATTCGAGTTGGCGTCGCGGACCCAGCGCGATATATAAAAGGGAAGGGTTATACGCGATGGAATTCACACGTCGTTTCCGTCTCAATCCCGGAAAAATTCTGAACCAGCGTGACGGTCATATCGTCTCGCATCGTCTCGCGTGTCATCGTGAATTTAATATCCAGGATTATTAAATCATCATCAATTTATCTTCCATCGATATCGCGGATACGATTGCCGTTGGCGTTGACTAGCTCAAGGATAAAGAGCTGCGCACCAACATTTACTGCTCATAATTTTTTCAACGGTCCTTCGCTTCGCCTCATGGGCGGAATGATGTCGTGGCTGCTGTGTTATGCGCAGGGATTTCGGAAGTGCTTGGCTGCTTCTATTTTTCAGTTTACTTATGCATATGTGCCAAATCACGGTACTCATTTTGTGCAGCTTGTGTCGCAGGTTTTCCGATGGCGAGGAGGGGCGCGCTTTCTTGTGGTGTGGAAGTCTAGGGCAACCTAGCTTGGGATCACACCCAACCACATCGGACCCACCTTGTTCTCACGTTTTATTCAACTTACTTTGAATATGCATACAAAGTTTGAGGAGCATCGAGGTGTGATAAGTTAGAGACTGATTTATCTTTTTGGGTTTATGGCCTCATCGCGACCTCTTGGGGTGTGGAAGTCAAGGTTGAGCATGCCAACCTTGCTTGGGTTCGAACCCAACCACATCGAAGTCCTCTGTGTTAGCGCACTAAACTGAGATTAATATTAGTTCACCATCTAGCGCGCAAGGATTGTCGTCAAGTATGCACGAGAAGGTCACTTCATGACAAAGAGCTTTTTGGGTTTGGGTTTTCATGTACCCAAACCAACAAATGCCAAACAGTCAAGGTCTTCCCGTGCTTCCTAGCAAACGAAACTACGCTGATATTTTGCCGAGATATATATCTTCAAGTTCCCTAAAGCACAAGGACTGAGATACATTGTTTGCGAAACAAACAGTTTATTTCCTTGGCAGATTTATTGGGTTTGGGCTCGAATGTACCTAAACCCAATATATTCCAAGCAGCCAAGGGCTTCCCGTGCGTTCTAGCGCACGAGACTTTCCACAAATATTGTCGAGATATATACATTTAAGTTCCCTGAAGCTCAAGGACTGGCATACACTGTGCCCGAAACGAACAGTTTATTTCTTTGGCAGATTTATTGGGTTTGGGCTCGAATGGACCCAAACCCAATACATGCCAAACAACCAAGGGCTTCCCGTGCGTTCTAGCGCACGAGACTTTCCACAAATATTGCTAAGATATACATATTTTAGTTCCCTGAAGCACAAGGACTCAGACTTCGATGTGGTTGGGTTCGAACCCAAGCAAGGTTGGCATGCTCAACCTTGACTTCCACATCCCAAGAGGTCGCGATGGCGCCACAAACCCAAAAAGATAAATCAGTCTAAAACTTATCAAACCTCGATGCTCCTCAAAGTTTGTATGCATATGCAAGGTGAGTAGATTAAAATATGAAAACAAAGTAAGTCCGATGTGGTTGGGTATCATCCCAAGCTAGGTTGCCCTAGACTTCCACATCTCAAAAAGGTGCGTCCCTCCTCGCCATCGGAAAACCTGCGACACAAGCTGCACACAACGAATACCGTGAGTTCGCATATATGCAATAAACGAATTGAAAAATAAAAACAGCCAAACACTTCCGCAATCCCTGCACATAACACAGCAGTCACAGTGAGCACCGTTCCGGCCATGAGGCGGAGGAACGTTGAAAAAATTATGAGCAGTATATGTCGCAGCGAGCGCTTTATCGTTGAGCTAGTCAACGCCAGCGCCAACGGTAATGGTATCCGCGATATCGATGGAAGATAAATTGATTATCTGTTTTAATAATCCTGGAAATTAAATTCACGATGACACGCGAGACGATGCAAGACGATATGACCGTCACGCTGGTTCAGAATTTTTTCGGGATTGAGACGGAAACGACGTGTGAATTCCAGCGCGTATAACCCTTCTCTATATAAAATAGGGTAATGCTACTGACGCCGGAATTTCGTACGTCTTTTTACTTATACACGATTATATAAACCTGGGCACCTCGCGCGATCGAGCCTGCCCACCATCGTCCTCACCGGCCGGTTCCGGTGGATCGTGATGACGACAACGTTCAACGTACACTTGGAACCGACAGCAGGGTCGATGATAAAGGTCATGGTCAGCGCCCACAATTCATTCGTGCACGTTCATTCGCCTCGAAAGGCGAATACTGCTGAACTGCTGAACTGCTGTGGTACGTTTCTTGAGCGAGTATATTTTGTGTTTACTTGGTTTCTTGTGTGAACTAACGATGCGGTTTGTGTGGAGCTCGTGCTGCAGGCTTAGAGATCAGACCGCGCCCTGAGATGTGGAGGGCTAAGTTGGCAAGTGCCAACCAAGTGTGGGATGAAACCCACCCACGTCGGACCCAATGCATAAAACGCTTTGCAGCCGAGGGGTTTTGGTGCGTCAGAGCGCACGAAACTTGGCACTAATATTACTGACAGTAATATTAGTGCACCCTCTGAAGCGCAAGGTGGGCCGTTGAGTATGCTGCAAGCGACTGCCACTTGACTTAAAGCGTTTTGGGTTTGGGTTTCACTAAAGTACCCAAACCCAAGACTGCCTGGCAGGATGGGCGTTCCCGTGAAAGATAGCACATCAAACTTGACAGGTATGATCACACTAGTCCTGTGAACATATCCTGCAAGTTTCAAGGTATGCCGTTGAGTACGCTTCAAACGGTCGCATCTAGACTTAACGCGTTTTGGGTTTGGGTTTCAATGACGATTAATGTACCCAAACCCAAGACTGCCTGGCAGGATGGGCGTTCCCGTGACAGATAGCACATGAAACTTGACAGGTATGTTCACACTTGTCCTGTGAACATATCCTGCAAGTTTCAAGGTATGCC
Organism: Cymbomonas tetramitiformis; assembly: GCA_001247695.2. Lineage (NCBI taxonomy): Eukaryota > Viridiplantae > Chlorophyta > Pyramimonadophyceae > Pyramimonadales > Pyramimonadaceae > Cymbomonas > Cymbomonas tetramitiformis. The sequence goes on along the minus strand of LGRX02026771.1, from coordinate 6,277 downwards.
GTTGAGCATGCTTCAAACGGTCGCATCTAAACTTAACGCGTTTTGGGTTTGGGTTTCAATGTTGATTAATGTACCCAAACCCAAGACTGCCTGGCAGGATGGGCGTTCCCGTGAAAGATAGCACATGAAACTTGACAGGTATGTTCACACTTGTCCTGTGAACATATCCTGCAAGTTTCAAGGTATGCCGTTGAGTATGCTTCAAACGGTCGCATTTTGACTTCGAGCGTTTTGGGTTTGGGTTTCAATGATGATTGATGTACCCAAACCCAATAATGCCTTTCAGGATGGGCGTTCCCGTTAGGAATAGCTCACGAAAGTTGGCAAATATATGCATATAAAGGGTCTTATGAACACTTCCTACAAGTTTCAAGGTATTCCGTTGAGTATGCTTCCAATGGTCATATCTTGACTTGGAGCGTTTTGGGTTTTCAAAACGCTTGAAGTTAAGATGTGACCATTGCAGGCATACTCAACGGCCCACCTTGCGCTTCAGAGGGTGCACTAATATTACTGTCAGTAATATTAGTGCCAAGTTTCGTGCGCTCTGACGCACGAAAACCCCTCGGCTGCAAAGCGTTTTATGCATTGGGTCCGACGTGGGTGGGTTGATGTGAAAGCAGATAATGTGATAATATATATGCTTGCACTGTAAAATGTGAAGGCAGTGAGGTAGGGTTTCTCGGTTCGGCTAAAGTCGCATTAAACTGAAAGATAATTGAGTTTAAGCTGGCGGACGGACCGTGACACACGAGCGGAGCAAACAACAGGCACTGCAAGTGACATCCGAGCAGGCGAGGGGTGACACAGGGCACCGCAGACCTCCCCCCTTATGGGGGGTGAAAGTCAGTGTTCCCATGACACCACCTCACCCCGAAGGTGGGAGGTGCACTGCAGGGCCAGCCGGTACTCCCGGGCAGGCGGCTAGGAGAAATGTAATGTTTCCTAGTTACTAGCTAACTCGTGATGTGCCAATTGAGGGTCTCAATCTAGGGTTTGGGCAGGTCCCAGGCGGTGGCGGCGTCATTCCCGATGGTGAAAGGTGTCGAGCGCCAAGTAGCCAACGCTCAACCAATGCCCGTGCGATGCCGAAGCCAAAAACGGCCGGGCACCACCAGAGCAAGTGTGCCGTTGCAAGGGGGGCGAGTGTGAAAAATGCGGCGAGACAGCGCGCAATTCTCCAACCCCAAGGCAAAACCAACGTTAGGGCAAGGTGGGGGGGGTGCGGCGGCACCACCAGCCACCACCAGATGGCAACCAGGGGGCGCACAAGATGTAGGTGTAAACGGTGAAAATCGCGGAGAGTCGGAGTCGTCACAGTCAGAGCTCTCGTTGTCGATGTCGTTGGAAACGCTAGTGTCGATGTTGTTGCTTGGTGCACAAGCAACACCAAGCACCACCATACTGCAACCAGCGGTAAATTGTTGCCTTCGAAGGAGTTCAAGCGCCGACCTCAGCGCGCCCATGCGCGCACGCTGCCGCAAAGAAGCCATGCAGCTGCGGCTGTAAAATCTGCAAGATAAGGAGTTTGGGTTTCCAAGGGAAAACGTAACTTTTCGTAAATTTAACAATTTCCAACAATGAAAAAGTCAAATTGGGGTAGATTTCGACGAGGAACACGGTGGTAATGTCAAAACTGCCGTACGATAAGCCAATCTTCCGGCAGCAGAGGCGCTGCTGGCCAGAGTGTCGGTAATTGTCGGTTACGCACGCAAAAGTGGGCTAGATGTCGGTAGATGTCGGTACAAAAAATGTCGGGATGTCGGGGGTGACCGGTGCGAAGGCAAGGCGGTCAATGTCGGCAGTAAATTGTCGGAAAATGTCGGTACTAAGAAGATGTCGGACTAAAAAATATTGTCGGTCCATCTGAGTGGTAACGCACAAAAAAGTGCGTTGAAATGTCGGTACTAAGAGAAATGTCGGTACTAAGAAAATGTCGGTACTAGGGGTGACCTTTGCGAAGGCAAGGAGGTCGATTGTCGGAATTGAAGTGTCGGTACTAAGAAGTGTCGGTACTAGTTGAAATGTCGGTACTAAGTTGAAGTGTCGGATAGAATCGCAGGGCGCGAAGCGGACGGAACGTAAGAAACAACACCTCTGAACGTAGGTGGGTCCAGACCTGATGTGAAAGCAGATAATGTGATAATATATATGCTTGCACTGTAAAATGTGAAGGCAGTGAGGTAGGGTTTCTCGGTTCGGCTAAAGTCGCATTAAACTGAAAGATAATTGAGTTTAAGCTGGCGGACGGACCGTGACACACGAGCGGAGCAAACAACAGGCACTGCAAGTGACATCCGAGCAGGCGAGGGGTGACACAGGGCACCACAGACCTCCCCCCTTATGGGGGGTGAAAGTCAGTGTTCCCATGATGGGTTTCATCCCACACTTGGTTGGCACTTGCCAACTTAGCCCTCCACATCTCAGGGCGCGGTCTGATCTCTAAGCCTGCAGCACGAGCTCCACACAAACCGCATCGTTAGTTCATACAAGAAACCAAGTAAACACAAAATACTCGCTCAAGAAACGTACCACAGCATTTCAGCAGTCCAGCAGTATTCGCCTTACGAGGCGAATGAATGTGCAGAATGAATTGTGGGCGCTGACCATGACCTTTATCATCGACCCCTGCTGTAGGTTCCAAGTGTACGTTGAACGTTGTCGTCATCAAGATCCACCGGAACCGGCCGGTGAAGACGATGGTGGGCAGGCTCGATCGCGCGAGGTGCCCAGATTTATATAATCGTGTATAAGTAAAAAGACGTACGAAATTCCAGCGTCAGTAGCATTACCCTATAAAATATCCCCATTTATATATCATGGGATGGTCATAATTTTCATTTGGGCACGACGCGTTTGGGTGCAAATCAAGATTTTCCGTATATTTATACACTAGCACCGAACGATCAGTTTGTTTCATAACAAATCTCATATTAAGGCGTTGCGTCATAATGGGAACAGCAGTATCGACCCTCCACCAATGCGCAGGGTTGTGGAAGCTCGAGATTTTAATATTTTTAAATTCGGTTTTTTGGGAACTCATCTTGACTGACAAGGTGACATCTCGACCGTTTGCGCGCGCATATCGAATTATCGAGCTCGTCCTGAGGAACGATCCAAAAAGTGCGTCATAATGGGAACAGCCATAGCCACTGTCGTGTGTCACTGTACAGATCACAGAATGAAATAGAAGACAAGCACGAGCGGAGGCAACGACGAGACGAGAGCAGACGAGCAGGCCCCCTTCGCTTGCCTCCGCTCGACAGGAAAAGGTGTTACTTCGCATATCAGTTCAGTTAGACAAACCAGTAAAAGAGCATCGAATACAAGACTCTAAATTAAGGGGATATCTATTCTGTGTTTCCAGTCGAGAGGACTAACCTATCGTGTATCGTATTATTGCACCGCAGCATGTCGCTGCTCAGACTTCCCATGGCATTTTCATCTAGCATGCAGCGCACCCCTCACCCCAGCAGAAGGACTCGATGCTTAGGGGGGTCTATGGTCTCGCCTTATTCAGGCCTGTCCAGCATACGTTCAAGCAAAAATACTTTGCACTTAATGAGCAGCCGCGTTCGCACATGCCACGCACGCTTTTGCATAGTATCGGAGTCGAAAAAAGAAGGCTCGAGCCCCTCTGAAAGTGAACCCGCCACTCAGGCTCTAGAGGGAGCAGCTAGCTCGGAGGCGACTGAGGCAACCCCATCTGCGAAAGAGACCCCCGCTCCTGCGCAACCAACGCTAGGTCGTTCTGAGATGATGCTCGTGACGGGCTACAGATCAACCACGTTCATGCTTGCAGTAATGGTATGCTGCTTGCCAAAACCGTTCGCTTGTTGTCTGAACCGTAATCGTTATCTGCGCTGGTGGGTCCATATGTTTCTGTGCTAAAATTGTGATCTGACTGAGGGGAAACTGTGACTCCCAATCCGATCCACGACTGCAGGCTGGTTGTAGTATCTTTGCGCCAGCCGCAGCAGTTTCATCGTTTTTGGCGCCGCTCTCTACCAGTCCTAGCACACGCCTACTGCTACAAGTACTTGGTGTCTGCCTCCTTCCCACCATCGCTTCCGCCTTCAGCCTAAAGGTGGGGTTCGCACTAGCTGCGCCATGAGCGTAGTTCGAGCTCTTAACCATACCCCTCCGGCTCGCATTGGGCCTTGTGGCATAGTTATATGTAAAGGTATTTTTACAAACGCTGGCGCTCTTCTCGTGAACGGCGTTTTCTTCGCCTTTGTACGTTCGTCGCCCTCTAACTGTTCTGTGCGATCGGAGATTTCGTGGGCGCCTCACGGCCATGTGCCAGTCCTGACCCCCAAGCGCAACTACACGGCTTCGAGTATACGGTCCTCGTCCTCCACACAGCGGATAAACACCTTCGGTATCGCTACTGTTGTGCTTAACCTATCGCGTCTTTTGCAAAAATGGAGGCGCCGCATAAAACTAGTTTTGCCCGTTCGTCCTCGTCAATATGACCTTGATTCTCGCGCTCGAGCGCGTGCAGGACGCTGCCGAGAACAGCCGACTTGCAAGCAACACCTACAAGCGGCTGAATTTGGGCCTGCTGGCGGCTGGCCTCACCGTGCTGCTCAATAAGAGAACTGCAGAAGCTATCTGGCTAGCGACCAAAGTGGACATCCCTTCGGTATGGTTCTCCACAGTGGCGAGATTAAAGTTTCGTAACTGTTCGGTTGTCGCTTATTTCTTTAAACACCTTTGACTCCATTAACGTGACTAGCTGGCATAGCACACTTCTGGGAGTGAGGTCTATTCGCACGCACGCGCTCAAAGTATCCTCTCACTGAGCGTTGCGGCGGGAAAAGCAACGACGACCACCCTTTCAAGCGCTTCTACTTGCCCCTTGACCTCTGCGCCGCCGCCTCTGGAGAAGCTTTCAGCCATTATATGTCTGCGAGGGATGCAGGGCTTCTTCTACGCGACCTCCGTCTTTACCTTGATGTCCATCTTGACGATGTTCTGCTTCACAGAGGCCGAAGAGGCCACTTTGGCGCAGACTCCCACCGGTGCCTCCTTGTCCGTGACGACCTCCGTATACATCGAGTCATCTGCCCGAGCCTAGACCCCACCTTGAGCGAAGCTCAGATCCGATCTCGATGTGTAGGAAGATGGAATGGACTCGGCGAGTGCCAGCAAGATGCTATCTGCTGTTTGGCGCAGGTCCACTGGTGAGCCTGAATGTGACGTGTATCTCGAGGCTTGGTCAGGCCGAGCAGTATAGCCTGCGTGACGCGCGATTCGAGGCTTGGCCAGGCCGAGCAGTGACAAGGCTTCGGCTCGAGGTGCAGTTCGAGGCTCTTGCTTGGACAAGTTGCGCTCAACCATCAGCGCTGAATAACTTTTTATTATGGACCTGACAAGTCCTTTGACGGCACGGTGGGCTCCTTGCGGCGCGGTGGGGCGCCTCGCAGTGTTGTTCAAGGGCGCCATGGACTTCGTCTTAGGGCTCTTCACGCGCACAACCGCCGTAGGCGTGATCTATTCCATGCTTGCCGTCATCACCCTCGCCTCTGCGGCATTCCTTCTTGTGTCCCCGATACCTTCTGTAATCACCCTTTACCATCTATCGCACCACCCATACCTTCGACACGATCTCATTTTCCCTTTCCTTACCATACGTACCATCTGTGCCTTGTAATGTCGACCGTTCCTGCCTTGTGCCATATCTGACAAGCAGTACTGACCATACCGCGAAGTCACATCATGGCACTGCACTGGGCCTGCAGATACTGACGATCAAAAGCCCTCTTGAAGTCTCGTCACCGACTCAAAGGAGTGCCGCACAGACTGGCCGTGGCCGAACTCGTACATGCATGTCTGTGCCAGCACAAGTTCGTTGGCTTTTGCACCGAGTCACCCTTCTTGTGTAACAGCGTCCAGAAACGCCTGAAAAATTAGAGTGCTGAGTGTAATAACGTGCAGAGCAAAGTCCAGGAAGGTAAAAGGCTGGAGGTGTGATGGCTGAATCAACATACGAGGTGGAGGCGCGGCCTCGGTGCGGGGAGGGTGGAGAGGGCGTTATATGGCTGTGTGAGGCGCGGCCTCGATGCGGGGAGGGCGGAGAGGGCGTTATATGCCTGTGTGAGGCGCGGCCTCGATGCGGGGAGAGTGGAGAGGGCGTTATATGCAAAAACAATGTGGCGCGCGGCCTCAGTGCGGGAGGTGGAGAGGGCGTTATATGGGCGGTGTGAGGCGCGGCCTCGATGCGGGGAGGTGGAGAGGGCGTTACTCACTAACGTGAGGCGCGGCCTCGATGCGG
>LGRX02026769.1:0-75772 GCA_001247695.2 Cymbomonas tetramitiformis | reverse complement strand
GCTCCTGCGGAGGAGGGAGAAGTGTATGACAAGCTCCTGCGGAGGAGGGAGGAGTGTATGGCAAGCTCCTGCCGAGGGGGAGGAGTGAATGACAAGCTCCTGCCGAGGAGGGAGCGAGTGCCCTGCTCAGTGGGCCCTATTGACAGCTTCTGAGGGCGCTTTGAGGGCTTTTGAGGGGGCTAAGGTGTGTGTGGTGGGGGTGGTTCCTCCGCCAGAACGACGACGACTCCGACCTACCATTTGCCTCAGGCACTTGTGAACTGGAGAACATAACCTTTACCAAGAAGGCTTCCCCGCCGCCCCCTCTCTTCCACCCTACCCGCTTCCACCCCCCTCGCCGCCGCCGCCGCCTCCCATCGTGCAGGACTCCTACGCCCTCGCCTGCAGCCGCTGCTTGGTGGAGTGCCAGTGCCCCGAGCAGGACCCGGACTGCGCCTGCGTCAACACCTGCACCATCAACGCCAACGAGGAGGGCTGCAAGATCAGGAGCTCCACGGGACTGGAGTCCTGCACCACGGTGCGCCCACCCCCTGCGAACCTATCCACTCGCGTCCTGGCCAGCTTTCGACTGCACACGCTGAAGAATGTTCAAAGCTGCCTGGAGTTTCAGAGAACGCCACGGTGCGCCGGCCCCCGGTGCAACTTTCTGTGCTTGTTCCTCGAGCGTCGCGGTGCCAGCGCTCGAGGACCACATCTAATCAAAGGCGCATCGCGTGTGTGCCTCCCAAGCCGTGAGGCCGCCGCTAGGTGCTCCCCCCCCGCCTCCCGGGCCGTGAGGCCGCCGCGCCTCCCGGGCCGTGAGGCCGCCGCTATGTGCCCCCCCGCCTCTCCAAGCCGTGAGGCCCCGCCGCTATGTGCCCCCCCGCCTCCCGGGCCGTGAGGCCGCCGCTATGTGCACCCCCCCGCCTCCCCGGGCTGTGAGGCCGCCGCTATGTGCCCCCCCGCCTCCCGGGCCGTGAGGCCGCCGCTGTGTGCCCCCGCCTCCCAAGCCGTGAGGCCGCCGCTATGTGCCCCCGCCTCCCGGGCCGTGAGGCCGCGTATGTGCCCCCGCCTCCCAAGCCGTGAGGCCGCCGCTGGTGCCCCCCACGCCTCCCGGGCCGTGAGACGCCGCTATGTGCCCCCCGCCTCCCAAGCCGTGAGGCCGCCGCTAGGTGCCCCCGCCTCCGGGCCGTGAGGCCGCCGCTATGTGCCCCCTCCCAAGCCGTGAGGCACGCCCAGCTGATCCCCCCGCCTCCCGGGCCGTGAGGCACCGCTGCCCCCGCCTCCCAAGCCGTGAGGCGCCGCTGATGCCCCCGCCTCCCGGGCTGTAGTGCGCCGCCTTGCACCCCCCCGCCTCCCAGCCGTGAGGCCGCCGCTGAGTGCCCCCCCCACCTCCCGGGCCGTGAGGGCCGCCGCTGGCCTCCCCCCGCCTCCCAAGCCGTGAGGCCGCTCGCTAGAGTGCCCCCCGCCTCCAGGCTGTGACCACGCCGCCTTGTGCCCCCCGCCTCCCGGGCCGTGGCCGCCACTATGGCCCCCTCCGCCTCCCGGGCGTGAGGCCGCCGCTATGTGCCTCCTCACTCCCGGGCTGAGAGGCCATTTGCATTAATGCGCCCTCCACTGCTGTGAGGCCGGCAGTGTGTATGCGCCTCCTCCTCCCCCTCCCCTCCCCTCCCCTCCTACTGAGAGGCCAGCAAGGTATGCCCGCACACTGACACGTGGGCGATGACGCGCAGCTCAATGACGACCCGGACCTGGGCTCCGTGTGCATCAAGCTGTCCACCTGCGAGGCCAACCGGACCTGCCTGCAGACCTGCGCGGACCGCGAAGGCGGCCAGTGTGCCCTCGCACCACCTCCTCCAACCCCTCTCCACCACCCCTTCCCGGAAACCCGAAACCTCCCATCCCCCCTCCTCCCTGTCCAAGCCCGGTGCCAAGCCCGCCGCTGGTCAACGAGACCCAGGAGGACGCGCTAGTTTTAACCGACTGCCACTACGTCAACAGGTGGGCGCGAATCTCCCTTCAAGCCATCCTCTGACACACAAGATGCGATATGTTGAGAGGGATGTGACAATATGCGATATGTTGAGAGGGGTGTGACAAGATGGGGTGTGACAAGATGCGGAGCTGGGTGCGATGTGCTATGGCTGCAGCTATGCTTGCAAGCAAGAAGGCATCCTCGACCAATCGTGCGGGGAGCCCCAATGCTTCTATAAGATTAAGGTGAGAGCACTGGGGTCTGTCCCGACGAAGCCCGCAACCCTTCACGCACGCAGCGCGCTCCCTGAAGTCGCCAGTCGTAACAGCCATCAAACCTGGTGAGATCCCTGGACGGCTGCCGAGCGCCGAGTGCGGCTCTGACGGGGGGCCCTGTGGGCTGCGCTGGCGCAGGACTCGGATTTGTGCCGGCCGCCGTCGGACTACAAGGAGACGTGCGCGGGGTACTCCGACTATGACAGCTGCCTGATGCTCGTTCTCGAGCTCTCCAACGCTCAGGGGGCCCGGTGGATGGGTGACACTCGCTACCAGGACTGGTACCACACTCCGTGCTCCGAATACGAAGAGACCATCTACTATCAGGTGAGGCTGCTTATTGCAGCAGTAGCTTCCTCAAGAGAGCTCTCATGCTTGGCAGCCCGCAGTCCCTTGCCATCTGCTGCCGTGCATATTCGGTGCACCCGCCTAGGGCAGCACAAGGTTTGACACTCAGCAGGTTGGCATGGCGGCGGCTATCCATCCCTGCGACTTGCGAGTGACGAGAGAGGGACGCGGGCACTTTCTGCGAGTGGCGAGAGAGGGACGCAGGCACTTTCTGCGAGTGGCGAGAGAGGGACGCAGGCACTTTCTGCGAGTGGCGAGAGAGGGACGCAGGCACTTTCTGCGAGTGTTTCTCAATCGCTTCGGTCGTGAGAAACGCTTGGGTAACTAAGCGCTCGTGCAAGAGGCCTGAAGACGCGGCCAGTGGCGTAGGATCATCCTTAGGCTCGTCGTCGAGGCGCGTCTCGGTGTATGTCATCTGCCGTGTCTACCTGGCTTTGTATGGACGGCTCTGATGAGGTGTGCAACAAAGAGGAAGTGAAGACCTCCATGCTGGCACAGCTGAGCACGGTCTGTGGGAGGGTCCGAAAGGCTGAGCTGGCGTACCTGTGACCAGGTGATGGAAGGGAATGTCGTGATGGTCTACTGCGAGGTGGTGGCGGTGTGCTTTGGCTTCACGGCGCTCATCACCATCTTCGCTTTACGTAAGCCGTTCGCGTTCCTGCTTGCGATCCACAACCTTTTCCAGCTCATGATGTTCATGGCCATTATCATGGCTGCCGTATCCGGCGGCTACGGCTGGTGCTTCGTGTGGTTCTTCGTGCTGGGCTTCCATTTCCTGTACTACCTCGGCATCCGCTTTAAGCTCGGCGAGGCCAACCTCATGATGGAGGTCTCCGTCATGCTCATGAAACGTACCAAGGTGATTCCACGCCTTCCCCGGCTATTACCTTAAGCGCAGCCTCCCTCTCAGCGAAGCCCCACCCACCCCGCTTCAGACTCCTACAGTTTCTTCACTCGCAAGCGAGGCGCGGTGAGGGGGGTGCGGTCCTGCAGGTGCTTCTCGTGTTCATGTTCATGGAGCTGCTCTTGAAGTGCACCTTCTTCATGGCGTGGGTGTATACATACATCACCGCCAACGGCCGCCTCGCTGGTGGTATTGGCGATTGCTTGCTCTTCCTCCTGTTCCTGTTCTGGTGTCAGGTGAGCCGCCCCTCACCCGCAATCAGTGCCTCGAGCCATGTGGTTTGCCGCGAGGACTTTCTCAGCCTCTCGGATCCCCGCCACCGTGCTCCAAAGTGTGTTTTGTCACCTTCTTCGGCTCCAAAGTGTGTTTTGTCACCTTCTTCGGCTCCAGAGTGTGTTTTGTCACCTTCTTCGGCTCCCAAGTGTGTGTTCTCACCTTCTTCGGCTCCAAAGTGTGTTTTCTTGTCAATCTTGTCCAAAAGTGTGTTTGTCACCTTCTTCGGCTCCAGAGTGTGTTTGTACCTTCTTCGGCTCCAAAGTGTGTTTTGTCACCTTCTTCGGCTCCAGCGTGTGTTTTGTCACCCTTCTTCGGCTCCAGCGTGTGTTTTGTCACCTTCTTCGGCTCCAGTGTTTTGTCACCTTCACCTGTCGGCTCCAAAGTGTGTTTGTCACCTTCTTCGGCTCAAAAGTGTGTTTTGTCACCTTCTTCGGCTCCAGAGTGTGTTTTGTCACCTTCTTCGGCTCCAAAGTGTGTTTTGTCACCTTCTTCGGCACGGAAACAAAAAAGGGGGTCCTTTCCAGACCCCCACTCTTGGCTCGAAACACTATCAGAAGTACTCCTTTTTGCCAGGATAGATGAGCTAAAAAACGTCGTGTTGCTTTGAACTTGAGGGTCGACTCTTCAAGGTGTCCTCTGTGGCCTGACGGTTTGATGTCTGCTGTTGACTTGGCTGAATGTTGGGCGTGTCTGCCTGCAGCTGTCATCGTACGTGTCCTTCACCACGGTGGCGGGCAGCACCGCCACGTGGTACTTTGGGCAGACGCCGCCCCATCCGGTGAAGCGCGCGCTGCGCCGCGCTCTGACCACGTCCTTCGGCAGCGTGGTGATGGGCGCCACGCAGCTCACCTTCGTCAAGGCCCTGCGCATCCTCACGGGGGCCCTGCGCACCAGCATGGGCATCTTCTCCCAGCTTATCGGCGGCTACTTCTTCGTCATGGACTACCTCTTTTCCCTCTGCAACATCTATGCGTTTGCACAGGTACCCGGGAATGACCGGTTTGTGGGACGTGTGGCGTTCCTGCCTGTGCTCCCATCCAAGATCCTGCCTCCCCCCGGGATCCGCATATCGACCAATCAACATGCAGAGAGGCCATAGCTCATGTGGAGTCGGCAGCTGCAGTGTGCAAACCTTGCATCTCACATTTCGCGCCGCGGGCATTGACGGTATTCCCAGAGCTCGCCACGTGGCACGTTGCCACGTTGGTTGCGCTCGCCCGGCTGATATCGTATTTGGAAAAACGTAGGAGCTCGCGCGCATGTTTCGGTGTCAGGCCAGGAGCCGGAGGTCATCGCCGTCCTTGGACCCGAGCTAGCGGATCAGCAGAAAGCAGCGCTAGAGCACTCGCTTGCCATGAGGCAAGAGGTGGGCCGCTGAAGGCGTGCTTGGTAAGCAGACTGCTGAGGTGGCGTTGGGTGGGAGGGCTGCAGATTGCTGTGTACGGTACATCCTTTTACGAGTCGGCGAAGAACGCTAGCCGTATGATCGCAGAGAGCGGTATTCGCGGGATGATGATGGATGACTTGCTCATTGGCACCTCCCTCGTGGGCGCGGTCCTCATGGGGGTGGTGTGCGTCGGCGCTGGGTTCATTTTGGCGGAGTACGAGATCAATGGGTCGCTGAAGGATAGCTTCAACAAGGAGGCGGTGATCTACACGCCCTGCTTCTTCATCGGGGCCTTCGGCTGCGGCATTGCAGTTCTGAACTTGGTGGAGGCCATTTCCGTCACCATATATACCTGCTTCGCTGAGGAGCCTCATCATCTCGAGAAGGTGGACAGCTGCTCCGAGCCCGCGCCCTTTGTCGGCTGCTTGCCTCGCCCTGGATGTGCACAACAAGTGAAGCGGTGGGAATTGCCACGTGGAAGGCTGAGAGACGCTCGGGACACAGGCGTCTTCTCAGCTTCTGTGCTCTAGCATGTAGTAAGCAGGACCTGCGTCAGCTGAAGTGGGTGTGGTGAAGGAAGCTATTTCTTACAGCGATTTCATTCTGTGATGAAAAGATATATACCAGCCCAACCCAACTTCTGTACATGTGAATTGTCAGGGGTGGTCAGCAGGGCCTGGCCTGGTGCTTTGGGTTGTGGGGATGAGCACAGGTGGACAAGGAGTTCTATTTGGACATGGTGGACGCGTGGTATAACGCGCAGAACGAGTCCAGCTCTGATGAGGACGAGGAGGAGCTGCAGAAGAAGAAAGGCGAGGAGGAGGAGGTGACATCGTCAGAGGAGGAGGAGGACGAGGAGCCCGCGAAGGACTCGGAAACTAAGAGTTCTAAGAACAAGTCCAAGGAATATGCAGCCAAGAGCCCCGACTCATCCATGAGTAAACCAGAGGCCTGAGGGGAAGACCCTCTTGTCTAACGTAAGACCCTACAGTGACAAAGTTGGGTCGTGGTACATATTTTGCGTGTGCTTCGATTTGCTGCTCTGTCTGCAGACCTACCTTATCAACGGAAGCGGGAGTGGTAAAGAATACCCGTTGGCCTCCGACTGTTTCCTCTTCAAGTGAGGGGGGAACGCTGCATGAAAAGATGGGCACAGTGCAGGAACCCTTCTCAAGAGGAGTGCCCGCTATACGGGTACTCCCAAGAACCTGCTGTGCAGTCGAACTGTGAAAGGGAACAAGCTGATGCATTCCTGTTCTGGGCTCAAGTTTGCGGATCGCTTTTGCTGACAACGATTGCCTTTGCCATGTGTACTGGTGAGAAACCATTTAGATGTTGCTTATGCCATCACCAGATGTAGGGAGGCCTCTCCTTCGGTATCAGGACATGTTCCTTAACCTATTGGAATTTGCTCTCATAGCCTGCGTGGATATGACACATATGAGGCTGGAAAGCATGCATGGAAAGATTGGAAGGTGTATATTATTCTCATTGATTGAGTTGAAAATCACTGAGGCCCAGCATGAGAAGCAAGGGTATATGTTGATTGAAATGAGCTTTCGCAAGAAGCGGGGGGCAATGACGTGTTCGGTCGCAAAATCGACTTGCATTTGCATTATATTTGTGCGTGCGGAAGATAGTTGTCCCTGTGGTGCCATTCTGGCGGGCACTGCCTCTTGGAGAGCTTTGTGGTTGCGTCTGCCTTTGCTGCAAGGAGAAGCAGAGGGTAGTGAAGTCCACTGTTCTGTATTTACCCTTGGTTTTTGTGCGGAGCACTTATGTGCCCGCATATTTTCATTTTTTACTATGGGATGTGCATGCTGTGTGGTGTGACTGCATTCATGGCATAACCATGGACCAATGGGCGGTCCCATCCATCGACTGTGAGCCACTGGGGGCATGCCACCAGGGTCCGCTTATTCCGTAACCCAGAGTAGACCAACAATTGTTGGGCGATGATCGGTCACATCGTAACATCTGTGCATGCTGCTTTGCATCTGGGTTGGGGATATGCATCAGTTGGTGATATCTTGTCACGGCCTCGCCCTGTTCCTGATTTGCTTCTGGCATCCACTGGGATGATGGTGGGCTGGCTTTTGTCGGCTGACCTCGTGCCATTCAGTGTGTGGAAGATATACCCAGATACCAACAATTGTCGGGCGATGATCGGTCACATCGTATCATCTTCCCATGCTGCTTTGCATCTCTGTTGGGAGTATGTATGAGTTGGTGGCATCTTGTCACGGCCCCGCCCTGCTCCTGATTTGCTTCTCACATCCACGGGGATGATGGTGGGCTGGCTTTTGTCGGCTGATCGCATGCCATTCAGTGTGTGGAAGATATACCCAGATACCAACAATTGTCGGGCGATGATCGGTCACGTCGTATCATCTTCCCGTGCTGCTTTGCATATGTGTTGGGAGTATGTATGAGTTGGTGGCATCTTGTCACGGGCCCGCCCTGCTCCTGATTTGCTTCTCACATCGACGGGGGTGATGGTGGGCTGGCTTTTGTCGGCTGATCGCATGCCAGTCAGTGTGTGGAAGATGTATGTGTGTTAACGCGAAAACGCCGAGCGTGGTTGGGTGCGACTGTAGTCGAGAGGAGTATGTTCATGCAATCGGCGGGTAAATTGGCTGTAAACACATAATAAATGAGACGGTGCTGTGAAAGCGTTGGCGTTTGTATTACGGTTGAGGTGAAGTGTGTAAGGTACTAGGCGCTGTCGATCGCAATGTTGAGATCTCCATTAGGCGTCCGATTATTTAGCATGCCGACGTGGCGCGCTCGAGATGCTTGCATTATTCTGCACATGCACACTCCGAACATCGCGCCTGCCTTGTCATAACGATTTGACATTTCTGAACATCGATGATGATCATCGCGTCTGCTATGCAATGCAAAAGCGAATCGGACGATCGCCGCGGCTTGATTAATCGTCGATCCGACGTGGCGCGCCCAGATGGTGGCATTCTCAACATGTACACGCTGAACATCGCGTCTGCCATACCATTAACGATTTGACATTTCTGAACCTCGCGTCTGCTATGCAATGCAAAAGCGAATCGGGCGATCGCCGCGACTTGATTAATTATCCGTCGATCCGAGGTGGCGCGCTCAGATGGTGGCATTCTAAGCATGTACACGCTGAATAACATCGGGTCCGCCATGTCATAACGTCGGGGTGGCGTCGCGGCTTTAGACACGCGAATGCGGTGGTGATGGCATCGTTAGCGTCTGGCGATAGTGAGATCGAGAAATCAACTGCGTCGGCCGTTGGGATTCGATCTTTACTGCTGCTGCCGATTGACTATGTAGGTAAGGTAAGGTAAGGTGATAAGTAAGTAAGGTAAGGTAAGATAATTGACATGAGGCCAAGCTTATAAAGGTCAGAGGTAGCGGTAAGTTACGAGTGCTCGGGCCCGTTCGGTGGGATTACCATCGTGCAGATACGAATGTGACTTTCACCGCGTCGAAAGTCACATTCAAATCCGACGAGGGTAGTTCTCATGATGTCTGAACTCTGTCTCGAATTTAGTGCCACGTAGACGATACGTCATGAAAGACTAAAGGAATATTTTGATATTCACTCCTCGTATTTTTCCGCCAAGTGTTCAGATGAGCCATGAGTGCGACACGATAGTCGTCGTATAATTCCCATATTTATCCGAGTATAAGGGTTCGATAATAATCCCACTTCTTCATCGTGAAAACGTGACCCAAAGCTGTCTTGGAGAGTTCGGAGAGAGGAACAAAATCTTCTGCCACGTCTGCTCCACATCGTTCAGCATACGATACGCTGCAAATTCGTTTGGCCCGTCAGATAGCCACTTTTCGGACGGTGCGTAGCGCAAGTCTTCGTCGAGGCCTTCACTTACCATCGCACGAACGACATTGTCGCTCAGATATTTAATCCGACCGATCGGTATGTTTCTCATGGACAAACGATTATTTTAATTGCATTCAGGGTGTGTTGAACGGAGAAATTAATTCGCGAAAATTCCTTTCAATAAAATCGCCACACAGAATCAGACCCCATCCCCACCCCATAATCTATGACGATGACGAAGTGCCCGCGACAAACCGAATGCGGAATGGTGACCATTTTTGGCGGCGCGGGCAGTCCGCTCGTGCGCCAGTGCTGCGCCAGTGGTTTTTAATACAGAATTATGTCGTTCTGTGCAGTTTATGTCGGTTTGTAGAGTGCTTAACAGTGGTGACCCCATGTCTACACAAGTCAAGCAAGAAACCCAAAGTTCATTATCACGCATATCACACGCACAGCACGCACAAGCATTTTCAAGCATTCAAGACATATCATATTTTGTAATCAAATTTACTTTATATCATATGTCTATCTCGGCATGTGCCATCCAGCGGTTGTGCATGCCGAGCATACAGCGATCTAAAGCCCATCTTGGCTTACAGCATCTTGCAACGCGAGCTCTGGGGGGTCGCTCTCGCTCGTTGCATCCCCCCCTGCTGTCTTCTTCGCTTTTCTATCTTCGTAGAGTGACTCTACTAAGACGGACCAGTGGGGTTTCATGCCATTCCCAGCGAATAGGTCTAGGCCTTTGCGCGTGTACCTCACGCACACATGCCAACTTAGGTCTTTCGCTGACGGAATAATGTAAACTGTTTTCTTCTTTTGTTGTTGTCCCCACCAAAGCCTCCGCAATGGATAGCTGCGGTCAGCGAGCCAGTGCTTTGGCAAAAGAAATGCGCAGAAGTCCCTGCACTCAGCTGCGTAGAAAATGAATGCAGCGTCGCTCATTCCACTCGAGGGTGGTGCGCAGATGTAGTTCGCATTTAAAAGACCCCCCCCAGTCTTTCGGGTCGAAGATGTCCTTGGCTTGCCACCCCTTTATTGACTTTGCCATAGCTTGGTGGTCCACCGACATAAGAGTACACTTTTCTTGAAAATCTGTCTGTAGGATATTTTTCACGTGTCCCATAATTCCAGAACCCGCTGCAAATAAGTCAACTATCACCCTACTTTTAATCTTCTTCGAGTCTTTGAAGTTCGTGACATTGAACTTGGTGAGCAGTTGGCGAACGTGTTCCGCTTCCACAACTGCTCTGCTCTGTCGCCCTCTGCCTTCGAAAACGTCATTAAAAATAGACTCTGCCCAATTTGTCTCGATGGAAACTTCGGACAAGTACGTCTCTTGCATACGCAAATGAAAGCTACTTGCACTCCTCATGTACGTATTGCGATCTGGGATGCGAGCGCGTTGTTTCGCTCGCATCCGAGATTGCTCAGAACGACACACGGTGCATAAACCTCGGTCAAATGTACTTTCATCGTGGGTGCATTGTCTTTTCGGCATATTTGTTTGTTGATACGTCGATTTATTCTGTCCGAAATTCAGAACCTTTCCAGTGCGTGGCTGGAAAAAAACATTAGCCACCACTGTTAAGCACTGTACAAAGCGACATAAACTGTACAGAACGACAATGTTTTGTAATATACGCCACAGTCTCGGTTCAGCATATGCGATGTTCATTGTCACGCGGACAGCATTCGGAGTGGACCCCCCGGACTTGACACCGCGACCCCCCCGACTTCGTATGTTTTAAAGAAATAAAAATTCGCGATATTGTGAATTTGCAGGAACAATAATTGTAATAAAATTGATTTCAAATTAAAGACAGATTGCCTGATTTCAACTGCCAGGTCATGCCAATCGCGGCGTGAGCATTGGTTCGGAAAATGCTTCTCATGGGCGATGATGTTGGAGCTGCCACGAGTACACCAGATTTCCAGTTAGGACTGGGGGTGGGGTTCTCTTTTCACACATACTGTCAAAACCTAGCTTGGGACCGGATACAGTAGCGAGTGCTTTGACCGTGATCAATCGTGCGAGAAGGGCGGCATGGGAGCTGCCGATGTTGAAGCGCTCCAGATATAAAAAACATGACGCAATATATGAAATATTAAAAATAACACGAGATATTGGCAAATCAGATGGTAAAATAAAGAATATCCTCTGGACATGTCGTTCCGTGCGATTGATGTATAAATCCTGTCCAAAACCAAATATTCATTGCAGAAACGCCATGTGGAAGGCGGTAGATTTGACTCTGTCTATGTGGATCCTGCACCGCTGCAATGCACCCAATTAAAACGCCCTTGCACACCATGCTGGCATGAATCGTACACCCGACATCGTGTTTTTTCCTTTTGTTTTCCCTTTGAAAGCGGTGAAAGCGAAGTTAAAACCCCCTCAAAAGTGAGGTTTTTTGAGAATATAAAGTGGGGCGGTGCGATCGAGCGCTATTTGAGCGCTCTATGAGCTTGGCCTTTAAAATACATTCAAAATGATGCCCAACATTATTCCTCGGAAACACCGCCCGTTACTTTAAATCGTGATCTGGAACTTATAAATTCGGATTCAATCCCACTAAGTATGTACACCTAGAATGTGAAAGGGGTTTCACATCGTATAAATGTCCCATTCGAATCTACCCGAGAGTAATCCGGTTGAGCAGGCCCGAGTGATTAGAGCGAATCTTGATGTAGTGTCATCAGCGTTGAAGTGTAAGACATGCGGTAATAAGTGCTACTGAGTGTCAGAGGAGGGTGTAGATGAGTGAACGGAAGGGAGTGGGTCTCGATGGACCTGTCAATGGAGTTGGGATCTGGAATAGCGGGTAGCGACAGGCCCTCAGACATAAGGGATCGGGAAGGTGGTTTGACCGTGTTGATGTCAAACTTGGTGCACAGGTATGTGATGCACCTATCATGTGAGACCTAGATACGGATGAGATAGGTAAGAACAGTGCGCGAATTGTAATTATTTCGTAATAGAAAAGTGTGTATAAGCAAAAATTTCTAATTCGCAATTATGGAGTAGACCTGCTCCGTAACTTTTCTTTTCGCCTTTCACGGATGATACTTTGAAAGATTTTCCCCAATTCCTTTTTCGAACGACCTCATCTGCATGACACTGCTGACCAGTTCAGAGATATCGCCATACGAGAGACATACGATAGCCAGAAGACACTCGCTCGGCTGGCATGCTCTCACCTGTTCTGGAGATGTCTACGTCTTGTCGCTTTTGCAATGGATGTCGCTGTCAACAATTTCCATGCTCAATTGTAATTTGTTAAATATGTGATTTTAACGAGGCAGAACGCTTTCTCTCCCGCAGCGTTCCCCTATCCAGCGAAGTAAAGAATTCTAAGATTATGTATTTATTTAAGTTGCCTTTTGCGATATAATATTATCGCATATTCCTGCTGGGAGTATGTGGGTACCCGGTTCGAGTAAAATGATACCCTATGTCGCAACTATTGGAGGTTTCAAAAACCTGAAATTTAGCCCACTGTACCACTTGAACGCGTCAGCCCACGGCGAGATGTGTGGCTGACCGTTCGGTCTGTACAAATTGTTTTGGATATGTGAACCATGTGAATAACTAATTTTGCTAACGCTTCCCTCAACCGATGCGCATGCTCGCTTGCAAGCGAGTGCGCGGTTGAGGGAATAATCATAGCGGAAACGTGGACGCGGTTGGCATCCGCGTTTCCGCTATAGGTGACAGCGCACTATCAGACGCTCAGAATGTGTGTCTTATGCGTATATGTTTTGCGCGATATATGTCCATGCTGTGCAGTATGCGTCCCTGCTGGGCGTTAGTCGAGATGCGGCTGCGGGCTCGAAACACGTTGCATAAACGTGGACCGGCGCTTGACATCCACGTTTCCGCTAGAGGTGACAGTGTGCAGTGCACTGTGAGATGTTCAATATATTTTCTTATGCTTATATGATATGCGTGATGTGTTTATGCTGTGCAATATGCATCCCTGCTAGGCGCGAGTCGAAATGGCTGACTCCGGCATCGCGCCCATTATCCCCCTCACAATAACGGTCACACCGTCCAGCATCCTAATTTCTGGACGGATACTACTTGCGCAAAAAATATGGTGTTCCTATCACTAATCAGAATGTGTTTGCAAACTTATGGCGTGTTTAGTATACGGGAATATACCGAAAACAACACCCCTGAACAGTAACTTACGGGCGGTTATCCAGTAGTCAAGCAGGGATGTGAGAGCGACAGCCTGCGTTCAGTCCTGTTTTTCGAGGAAATGAAAAAACGAAAATTTTCGCCAATAATTCCCGATGCACGTATTTCCATTTGGCGATTTTTTGTGGGATTTTCCCGAGCGACTATAAAAGTTGTCACTCTGTATTTTATAATAGCGAATTCGAATTTGCATTCCAGGATTATCACTTTTCTTCTCTGGAATGATTGTCCACCCAGACCAGAGGAGTAGGATGTGGTATATCTACCCGGACATTTAGCTGTAGGAACTGCTGCATCGTGATACCAGAGTAGGTGGAGGTAAAGGTGGTACTGAGATGGTGGTGGAATACGGCTAAGGTCTTCTTATCGGCACAGCAGACAACGAAGGCATCCACATACAGAAGGACAACCCGCTTCTGTCCGTCTATTTCACCCATGTAGAGACACTCGTCATATGCACCTGCGGACTGTGGGGAATGAGCGCTCTGCCATAAAGTGGTGAGCAGTCTATGCGCATCGTCCGCCTGATGAGGTGCGGTGGCCATATAGTGTCCGCTTCATATAGGTACCTACATAGCCTGCGGGGTGTGTGCGTACCCCTTAGGGAAGCGGATATAGTATCTCTGCTCTTCCTCAGGTATGATGGCTGCCTGCAGGGAGGCAAAAGGGCCCATATTGGGACATGTCCCAATATGTGTCGGACACATATTGGGGCACTTTGACACATATTGGGACATGTCCCAATATGTCTCTCCACTGTCCCAATATGTGTCCCTACTGTCCCAATATGTGTCAAAGTGTCCCAATATGTGTCCCTACTGTCCCAATATGTGTCAAAGTGTCCCAATATGTGCCTCGATCGTTCCAGAACACGACTCGACTATTTCACGTGCGAATACTGTCTACGTGGCATTAATTTTACAGGGAGTGTATTAAAATCTTCGACAGAGGAGCTCGGTTCCATAGGCATTTAAAAATCGGTTATCTCACGAAAATATATATTCTCAAGGGGGGAAGTCTATAAAACGGTTGACAAATAAATAAAGATAGAATATACGGAATTTCGCAGGGAATAGGCGGGGGCGGACGTGGGGTGGCGTGGGGGCTTAAAATTAAATTCAAAATCAAAATCGTGGAGGACACTTCCTCCCGCCACATGACCCTCCCCTCCGCCCTCCGCCCCCGGAGATGGGGCGGAGGGGTGGTGGTGAGGGGGATTATGAGGCGGTGAGGGGTGAGGGGTGAGGGGTGAGGGGTGAGGGGTGAGGGGTGGTGGTGTGTGTGGTGGGGGGTCTCACGGCTTAAAATTTTAAAACTGTTTAGGACCCCACCCCCCCTCACCCTCACCCCCATGCACCCCCACCCTCCGCCCTGCCCCCGACTCCGTCCCTCAAGTGAAATTCCACACATTATACTTTTATTTATTTGTCAATCGGTTTATAGATTTTCCCCCTTGAGAATATTTCCCCCCTGCCATAATCGACTTTTAAATGCCTATGGAACCGAGCTGTCAAAGATTGCGCCGCCTTTGCATTTCCCCGCCTTTCGCATTTTATGTCGGATGAATAGCAATTTTGATACACTTTCTGTGAAATCAATGCCACGTAGATAATATTCGCACGTGGAACAGTCGATTCATGTTTTGGAACGATCGAGGCACATATTGGGACAATTTGACACATATTAGCCCAATATGTGTCAAAATGTCCCAATATGTGTCAAAGTGTCCCAAGATGTGTCAAAATATCCCAATATGTGTCAAAGTGTCCCAATATGTGCCCAAGTGTCCCAATATGTGTCCAAGTGTCCCAATATGCCTCCAAGTGTCCCAATATGTGTCGGACACATATTGGGACATGTCCCAATATGGGCCCTTTTGCTGCAGGGAGGCCTGTGACCGGAGACATCATACAGTAATGGTAGTGTGACGAAATATAATTACTTGGGAATAGAAAAGTGGTCGCTCGGGAATATTTTTCATTTTGCATTCTGGGGAATACGTTTAAGTGCATGTGACACACGATGTCATTTTCCGATTAACGTATTTTCTAAAAAATGAAATCACACGCGTGTCGCTGTCGAAAAGCATGGCGGTCGTTGTCGCTCGGCTGGAGGTGCATTATTTTACGCCTGTTAAGCGCTTAAGGATGCGAAAAGCGAGCGCTACTCGCACACATGCCCCCTGCTGTTGTTAACTCAAATTCATTATGCAAACAATTTGTCTCACGTTCGTAACTGAAATATATGTATTCCTAACACGAATACCTATATTTTGAGCTCTTGATTGAGCCATTCTGTGGCCGCAGCATCTTCGTTTGCAGTCGCGACCGACTGCAAGCTAAGTCGGTGCGGCTTACGATGGGGTCAACCCAAGGCATGAAAAGCTTGTCAGCCGGGAGGGGTTTTCGTGCGTATCAGCGCACGAAACTTGGCAATCATATTTCTGATAGTAATATTTGTACACAATTTCAAGCGCAAGGACTGTGTTAAAGTATACTCGAAACGAGCGCATCATAACAAAGAGCATTTTGGGTTTTGGGTCTGGTGTACCCAAATCCAAAGCTGCCACACAGCCAAGGCCTTCACGTGCGTTCTTACTAGCACATGAGGCTTCTCATAAATATTGCCAAGATATACATCCTGAAGTGGGCCAACGCACAAGGACTGACACAACTTGTGTGCAAACGGCCATTTCATTTCTTCGACAGATTTATAGGTGGTAGGCTATTTAATATAGATTAAGTTTTTCAGATTTTGGATTAACCCATTTTCTTGCTGCTTTTAGATTAAGTTGTTTTTATGTCATCCGGCTATGACCGGTCGTGCATCCATGACGCTGTCGTTGTCGCCGTCTTGTCGCTGTCGTCTGTCGTGTAGAGCGCTTTTGTTCAAGAGCTCGCCTTCTTCAGCTCGCCTTAGGTAAAAACTAAATACAGCATGAAAACATTTTTCAGCGTTCGTGATCGATATGTAGATGTTCGCTATCACTTGAACAAGGATTCTAACTAAAATTCACTAAGTTTTTCTAAAAAAATCGAGAATGGTCCTAAAGTGCCAAAATACCCCCTAAAGCTGGGTAATTAGGATTTGGTGTCCTAAATACGCCCCTAAAAGCCGCGGAGACAGGCGAGAATCTGAGATCGAGAGCCTAAACGCTTGTATAAATTTAAAGAAAGGCTAATCGATGTGTATAAATCGCGAGAACATGGGGGAAGGCATACAGTCGCGGTATAAATGATAGAGATTCCATGACAAGCAGGTGATCTGATGAGTGCATATTTAATAAATACTGTATACTAAGATAAGTCATAAGACAGCGAAATCGCAGATGAGAGAGTCATAGAGATAGTCAGACATGAGCGTGATGACTGATAAGATCGTGTTTCTCATCCCGATCAGGTTGGACATTTCAAAATTTTACTTCGAGTCTCTCGTCTGCCTGTCGTGTGACACAAGACGAGTAGAGTGTTCATTCCGAAAGTCAAAGTGATGTCCCCACTTGCAGTTGCTCGTTTGCACTTTAAAAGTTGACTTTCTGCAGATTTTCTGCCAAGATTTGCAGACCTTTTGCTGGCGGGAAAACGAGAAACCCGCCGGCAATTGTAACCCAACAGGCGCTTTCCTTGCGAAAAACTATCCCGAATTGAGTCTTTATTTGCGTTCATCGGACATTTTTTCCCCGAAAGTTGCGTATTCCCTTGGGTAGGCCATGCCTTTGGTCACAGTTTTTGCAGAGGTGCGTTTTCCGGGATGACGGTTGACCGGACGTGAATTCTAACTTCACGACGAAGTTCCCCGTGAAAAAATAGGACATGTGGTACGATATATGAAAGTAGCTTTATTTTGAGCTCTTGATCGACCTCAGTAGCAGCCGCATCAGCTTCGTTTGCAGTCGCGACTGCAAGCTAAATTGATGCGGTTTGGGTTTGGGCTTTAATGTACCAAAACCCAAGGCTGGCTTGCAGGATGGGCGTTCCCGTTAGGGACAACGCACGAAACTTGGTAGATATGTTCACAAGAGTCTTGTGAACATATCCTGCAAGTTTCACGGCCTGCCGTTCAGTATGCTCAAAACGGTCGCATCTTGACTTCAAGCGTTTTGGGTTTGGGTTTCAATGAAGTTAAATTGTACCCAAACCCAAGGCTGGCTTGCAGGATGGGCGTTCCCGTTAGGGACAACGCACGAAACTTGGCAGGTATGTTCACAAGACTCCTGTGAACATATTCTGCAAGTTTCACGGCCTGTCGTTCAGTGTGCTCAAAACGGTCGCATCTTGACTTCAAGCGTTCTGGGTTTGGGTTTCATCATTACTGGAACAACATCCCGGATGTAGTACAACTGCGACTGGACCAGAAATATACGGGCGGATATGACGGGTCTAAGATCTTCACAATTGCGTCCCTGGTTAGAGCGAAATCTGTTTGGACCCTTGCAGTGTTTTGTGAAGAAGTCATGCTCGGGGAATCCCCGTTCAGCTATGAATGTATTCTTGTATGCCTCTCCAAGTACTGCAGAAGAACACGCCAACTTGAGGAGCTGCTTTGTACAAGAGATAGAGAAACTGGCAACTGCTAATGTGCACAGTATTCTGCGCTCGATAGATGTCAGATATCACATGGCACTCCTTTCCGATGTTGCTGCTAGGAGAGTGCTCCAGTCTTTCATCTCCCGTATTGCTCGGTCGAAGACCTTCTTGGAAGTGCACATGCGCATTGGAAGAAAAGCTGGCAAGAGAGCTGTTAAAAAGGTGGATGCCGCATTATTACTTTCAGCACAGTTTGAGAGTCGTCAAATCCATAGACACATAGAAGTCCGCTCTGACATGACAGTGGATGGCCAAGATTGATTGCGAAGGCGAAAGGAGTACAAAGAGGTGCTAGATGAATTACTCGATTCAACTTTTGGTGGGCGCATCGCGTTGAAGGATACTTGTCTGGATCTTGGGTTGAACTTGAAGGAGCTCATTGAGAGGGGCACCGCGGAGCTGGGGTCTTTACACTATGCTGAAGAAGGTGTGGGTGCAAATCTCGTGAGCAAGCAGCGAGAATCGTCGACTGGTATGCGAGATTGCACATGGGGCGCCCTTGCAACTTGGGTTCAGGAGAAGATTCAGCATGCGGAGCTTCACCGCCATGGACCTGGTGCCACATTAACGACGGTATGTGAGCCTACGGTGCGCCGCTATTGTGTACAGAAATGTGCAAGCCAAACGTGCGGATCATATTGCTGACGTGTCCTATCAGCAACTCAAGGCTGCTGCGTTCGAGTTCAACATCGACGCAAGGTTTGGGCATGCACAAGTTCGTTTGTTTGAGGAAGCTTTCTTTGACTTGCAATCGCAGAATATCATGGCGATTGAGAGAGATTGGGACGATCACTCGAAATGGGAACCTGACAAGAAGAGGTCTTACACACGCAAGAGGACAATTTTGGTGAGGAGGGAATCTAAGACTGCACCTCATTCGGACATGAAGTTGTCAATGGGTGGTGTCAAGGCGGTGACGAACAGTATGTTGCTATTGATGCCACAAATGCAGCGGAGTACCAGGACGGCAATGGTATCAGCAGCAAGCGCGGACATCCCGTTTTGAAGCAAGCTTATTATACAGTGACCCGGTTAGAAAATGAACGGCGCTCGACTCCCTGCCAGCAAATGAATGACTGGCGATTTATTCAAGGAGCTGACGAGCGCCTTCATGGTTTTCTTGGCCGTTGTGTGGCACTATTTAGCCTATCAGATTCTGGTTGGGACCATGATCAACGTAATACAGAGGTGAGATACTGGCTTACATGGGACCATCTGCACAGTGATCGAAATTATGATACGAATTATGTGCGTCCCGCGGATTTGAGTTCTTACAATGAGGCTGAGCGCGTCAACGGTTCTCAGACCGCAGCAGTAACGAGAGCACATGTGCCATCTACGATGCCTTTGGGGCGACCAGCGAATGCGGAGGAGCTGACGAGGAGCAGACGTGGCTTCCAAACTGCGATAGTGAATTGCACTGCTACGGCTGGGTATGCGGGCCGCAAGGGAGTCAGTGTGGCATCACATCATGGTGTTTCGCATTCCGAGCAGCATACTGAGGTAGAGAGACTAGCGGTTCGCGCAGCGCTGGCAACAAAGAGTGCAGCGAAGAAATTATCACTGCCTTTGGGGAAGAGGGTCATGCGGATAGAGAAATGCCAACTTTTGCTTGCCAATGCGCAGTACTTTCATTACCAACTTGCAAGAGAGGCATGCCAACAGCAACTGGGTAGATTGTGCACACATGCGGACTATGTAGAATGTGGGGGTTTTGATGGTGATTTCTTGCCATGCTCAGAGCGATCTTGGCGTGGGCCGCCGATGCCTTTTCGCTTCATTCCAAACGCAGTGAGATTGCCGTCGGGACATTACGCAAGCTGGCCAGAAGCCAAGGAGATGTTGGAAGCGGGTAGCATAGATGTTCAGCAAGCAGTGGAGCCGCACGGTGTTTTATTGAAAAAAACATTTAAATCCAAAAGTCCCAACCCTTTAATTAAGAGACGAGTTTAAGCGCCTAGCGAATGAGATCATGGGTAATGAAGCAGATGTAGATTTAGTGGATGAGTGGTTTGCATATCGGCGGTTAAAGTTATTCCAAAAGGATGAGGAAGCCAAGAGGGGAATCATGGAGAAGGAGAGCAGCGAATGTGCGGCGCAAGACATGGTAACAGTTGTAGATAGGATTGTGTATGCTTGTGTGCGCAAGGTCCATCCAAGGTCTTCAGAAGCGGCCGTATTACAAATAAAACTATCAAAATATGTTATCAGATGGTCGCGTTGACATGGTTTTTTACAATCGAGGTAATTCGAAGTTAGAACTGGTTGAGCGACTATACGAACACCGGACATTCTTGGTGCACATATTTCCCCATGAGGCAAAAGAAAAAGAAAAAGGGAAAATGTGACTCTTCCTACTGGAAGCGTGATATTCGAAGGTGCACAGCTGTTACGCTTGCCCCTAGTCACATGCAACATCAAGGCGGCTTCTTGCTGTTCTTTAGAGCCTTTTCCCTTTTCCGACTTGCTGTGCGAAATCAACATCTTGGTAGCCCATTCCACCGCGATGCTACTGATTTTCTTGAGGAGGGCTTCCGCTTCCTTCTTGTTGAAGCCGAGGTGTTGCGTGAGAGCCCTTGCGTTGTGTTCGTACACTGACCCCGTGGTCCCGAAGACCATCGGGTGAAAGAACACTTTGTAGTCCTTGGACCTGAGTAGTTCCATAAGGGGTTCATATTTGTTGAGTTTCTCGTGAAGGGATATGTACCAGCGCGTGTCCCACGTGAAGGCCACCTCTATGAGGTGGATTTCCCCCACGTCCTCCCTTCGGGTGTTTTCTGGCCTGCCCGGGGGGGCGTCCCTGACGTCTTCGGCGCCCTTGATCATGACAATATCCACGAAGTGTGGTATGTCGTCTGGGGGGTCCTTCGCCCCTGGGTGGTCCTTCCCGTCCCTGCGGCATTGACCCCTCTTAAGTATAAAATCCGGTATTGGGCGCGTGCACCTGTTAGTCCCGTCGAGGCCGGCGTGGTGTGTGATCCAGATCGGACTGGCGCCCGTCCGACCTTTCCTGATTGCCTCGTAGAGGGTTCTTGCCACTTCGTTGTGCCTGGCGGTGGCCATGTTCATGCTGGTTTCGTTTTTGCATCCCGCCATCCTGTGTGCCGGGGTGTCTCTTTTTCCGCAGAGGAGGGCACAGTCCGGGTTTGGGTATTTGCCCGGCCATATGAGGTGTTTTCTGGCAGCCGTCATAAGGACTCCGAACTGGCATCGTAGGATTAGGGATCTGAGCGTGGGCGGAAGCACCTTCCAGAATTCGTTGGATATTCCCGGTATCGACATGTCCTGTAGGATTTCCCGTGGGGGCTCCTCCATCCTTCTTTCCATGTACGCCCCGACCGTAGCAGCGTTGGTTTGGCTTGGGGTGGCCCCGTCTCCATTTCCCCGGTGCGCGGCCTCCCGGTCTCTGTTCTTTTTTCTCCTTCTTGCCGGGGCTGTTTCCTGGTAGGCGTATATTGCTTGTTGTGGAACGTTCGTCAGGTTTTGAAGTTCCGACTCTCCTAGGTCCAGCCCCATCATCAAGTGGCACAGCCCATCCATTGGGTCCGTGCTTTCCGCCTCCTCAATCGCTTGCAACATCTCCCTGTCCGGCGGGCTCATGGCCGTCCCCGCGTCCATGTCCCATAGTTGGGTGTCCTCCAGTGTTACCCCGGGGTGCGCTCCCTGGATCAAGGGAGGGGCGAGTGGTGGGTGAGGGGTCTCGTCCACATTCCTGTCGCCCATCTGACCTCGGGGCGACCCCCGTGCCTCTTCGAATTCTCAGAGCAGGTCCCACTCGTCCCGAGTGGTCTCCTGTGCGTCCACTTGCGCGGCGTGGCCCTGCGGGTTCTCCCAATCTTGGTTGCCCTGATCCCATTGCTCCGGCGGGCTGCCCGGGTCCCCGTGAGCGTGCTGTGGTTCTTCTAGAAGCACCTGTTCCTGGAGAGCCTCTTCTGGTGTTCTTACTTCCGCGCCCTGGTGGCGTTGGTCCAGGCCTTGGGCAGACTCGGGAGTGTCGGTCGGTCGTGGGGTTCGCCGTTTCAGGGCCCCCGGCCAAGAGAGCCCCCTCTCGAGTCCCTCTGCCGGGCGTCCCCCAGTCATCCCACGGGCTGCTCGGGGGTTGTAGCCACTTCCTCACCGACCTGTGTTGTGTTGTTTTTAGGGAAATCCTTTCTGCCACGTATTTCTCCACTGCACCATCCCCGTGCAGTGGCCGCATTGATTCTCCGTCTCGGGCATTGGCCGTGAGTGTGTACATGGTCCTGTTGTCCCAGGGTTCAATTTGGGCGGTTCTCTCTTTGTTTTCCGCTGCCTGCTTGGCCGCCTCATCCGCCTTGTCGTTGCCCTTCACCCCCGTGTGGCTTTTTACTTTTCTGAGTGAGACTTCCGTCCCTGTTATGCTGTTCGACCAGGGAGAGGATATCCTCTAGCAGGTCCCTGTGCCTATGGCATTCCATCGTGTGGGGTCTGGACAGCATGTTGAGAATTTGGCACATACTGCAGAGGCTGTCCGTGCAGATTGCTATCGCGTTTGGCGTTGAGCACTCCCTGGCTCTGAGGCAATATTCCCTGCGCCAATTGCACGTGAATGCGACCCAGCAGACATACCTTGTGAGGTTTGTGGGAGCCGAGATTACACATCTGACAACCCCATCATCTTGTGTGATGGCGAGCACGGCGATGTAGAGATTGGCTACCATATCAAATGCTTGACACCATCTTTAGATCACGTACCTTCTGTTGACTGGTTATGTCACAAATGTATTGAGAGTGGGTTGTTCATCATCACTGCTGTCGTCGGCAAGGAGACCATCAAGGGCAAAGTTTTCAACAAGGTGTTCTGGCAAGGGCACGAGCAACCTTCTTTGCAACTGTACTCAGAAATACCTTCTGGGTGCCGCCATTTGGTAACTCGGTACAATAGGACCCACTAAGCATGAATGTCGGAGCCTAGTATAGATGAGTGTCAATGTTTTTCAATGGCAACGTAATATCGTATAGTATGAACTGTGGCTTGATGCCTATAAAATAGTGCCCAATGGGTAAATGCTGAAAACTTGTTGTGATACATCTTACACAATGAATATGCCATATTGCGTTTGCACTTAGGATAAC
The DNA here is from genome assembly GCA_001247695.2 of Cymbomonas tetramitiformis. Lineage (NCBI taxonomy): Eukaryota > Viridiplantae > Chlorophyta > Pyramimonadophyceae > Pyramimonadales > Pyramimonadaceae > Cymbomonas > Cymbomonas tetramitiformis. Next base: position 52,915 of record LGRX02026769.1, on the reverse strand, counting down.
ACCCACGACAATGATGTGATAAATAGTTCAATGTGAATCGATGAAGGTTTATCGAATAAGCAAGGACATCCGTAGAAATGACATGAAGCAAGGAGTAGTATAGAAAGTATCACGCCATATTAATAGTTTTTCGATAGCCGGCTGAATTTTATATCAATCGATAACAATAGGTGCCAGTTATTATTAATCAACAACGATAGTCTCAAAAACATATTAACCAATTAGAAAATGTGTGCACTCCTGATCAATAAATAAGTACCGAATTCACTATATCAATATATTGATATTATCGATATCGATATGTGACCACTGACTTCCAAGACAGAGTTTTAGAGTTCGAATTTCCCCGCATGTGCTACCGTATTCATACGGGCCATAAGTAAGCCTCGTGAAGTAATTCATGTATGCCCGCGCATCAATGTTGTCATTTCGCGGTAAGCCATTATGGCGTGTTTAGGTTCGGAGGCCGAGCGGCGGGGGGAGGCGGGGGTGGGGGGGGACCCCAATGCAACATTGAGGTCTAGGGGAGGGGGGTCTAACCCCCCCAAGGCGGTGAAATATCGAGGTCTAGGGTTTCCGGCTAAAGCCGAGACTATGTTATGTTTATTTACACTTATGCAAATACCGAAAGTGCAAGCATTCTGAGCACAGCCCGATATATACCCGTAGCTATATATCTAACAGGTTATGGCGCGCCAGACACCTTCCACTACTTTTGGTAGCATGATTGGCTAAACGCCTCCGCTTGGTGGGGCGTTGGGGACCCCATTTGATTGATGGTTGCGCTATGAGGGCTCGCGGTTGAGGCACACGTCGTTACGGAGTGATTGTGTTTATCGCTGCAGTGTACCCTACGTGATTTTTTGGATGTCCACGGGATTTTCGTTTTGAATGGAATTGATCACTCTTTGTCACGAACTTCTTGCGCAACATGCATATCGACTTCCGCATTCTACAATTGGGACTTCACAGTTACGGAAGTTTCGCACTGCTTTTGCCATTCCTATTTCCGCGAGTCTCCTCCTCTCCGCGCCATCGCCACCTTACCCCGACGCTCCCACCTATAGGATTCTTATCATGAGTGTTTCTTTGCAAGCTACGCCTCCCATGGGGGCTCACAACCGAATCCGGCTAGACACAAATTTTTCCCGAGACGTGGGAATGAGATATAAGCCGACGCCTGCATCTCCGGCAACGGCTTTGGCGGCGCCTGAGCGGACACGTTCCGTGGCCGTCCAGAATTCATCCTGGGACGTGGATTTGATCAAGAGAGTTTCCCGAGATGCTCTTGGTTCCAAAGATGCGGCCTTCAAGGGTGACGAATCTGACCGCAACGTGCTATGGAATTCCTTGGTTACGTCTCTGCAGTCGGCATTCGAGCTCAAGCAAGGACTCCGCCAACGACGCCCTCTTCGACTTGGCGGATGCCACCAAGGAGGTGAACGCCGTTTACAACGCCATTCTTTTCACGACGTTGACCTCTTTAACGAAGCCCCACTCACCCGCGAGACGTTGGGTGGACGCTTCTGGACGTTCTTCCCCGCGGGATGGAAAGCGAGCTTTACTGGAAGTCACGAAGCGACTACTTCCTCGAGTTCTCCGAACGCTTGGTAACTACGAGGAGTTATATGCTATCTACTTCGACTCCAAGGTCGACCCCGATCCTTTAATTCAAGATTTCGACGCCTGCATGACCGCCATCCGCAACGCGGCCTCGAGTCTGCTCGACGACATGGTGGCGAAGAAGCAGCTTCTTTCGTCACTCGATCCCGTTATGTACGACAAGGTCATCACTCCCCTTCGCCTCGACGTGGAGTCGGCCAAAGTCGACCTCGAGGACATCTACGCCCACGTCCTCGAGATTTGGGAGAGCGAACATGGTGCTGGACGCGTGAAGCAGCTGAAGACGACTATTCCGACTTCTCCGACTATGCTTTACTCTGGTGGAGTTGACGTGAAGACCCTCATCCTCGAGTTCGAGAAGCAATTGGAGACGGCTACCTCGACTCTCATGACCCTCAAGGACTCAATCGCGAAGAACGGCGAGCCTCTTTCTGGTTTCGCTGACTCTCACCGCCACCGCCAGCAGACTGGCGGTAAGCGAGGTGTCTCCTTTCCGCCCTCGCGTTGGCGGGATGAGCGCAACAGGAGAGGTGACGGCAAGTTCCATGGCCGCGACAATCGTGTTGGAGGCTATGGTGGACGGAAGAATTACCGCTTCGCCGCGAACCCGCTCAAGGACGACGGGAATTGGCGACAGGACCACTACAAGAAGAATTCCGCCCACAACATCTCGTTCCACGCGTGGCCTCCTCCGCCTTCGTACCTGAGTGCGCGCGTTGTCCCCCTGGACACTTCCACGACACCGCGAATTGCCCCACGGACGACATGGCATGCGCGGAGTGTGACTTGGTCACCGCCGACGAGAATGACGAGCTTGTGTCAGCGTTCCAGACGGCCTTCGTTCGACGCCTAGGACGACGCCACCTTCGCTCAACTTTGTGGCCGACATGTGAATCAACATGATCATCCCGTTGTTCGCCACGACGAGGAGCCCTTCGACCTTCGCGGACGACATTAACATCGGCCTTCGGGCACAGTACGCGGGCTTACTGCCTTCTCAACCCTCCCTCCTTGCAACACGTGTGCATGAGGCGCGGGCGGCTCTCCGCGACCTGCAGCAGGTAGCCGGTGGTGCTGAGTCGGCCTCACAGCATTTTCCCATGGTCCATTTCGGCTCGGCCACGCCCGCCGTGATTGACGGGGGCACCGTGGAGCCTGAGCCGCAAGTGGCGACCGAGGCCGACGAGAGCGCGGTAATTTACCCAAAGCAGTGCATCGACGACGAACCCCCCGTCGAGCAATCTTTCATTGACGGCATGTCTGTGAAATTGGGCTTCTTCGGGCCCGAGCCGGAGGTTTCAGCTAAATCCTTCAACCCTCTGCCTCCGTACATTTCTTCGATCCACGCATGATTCAGCTAGCGTGGCTGACTCGGAGTCTGACGACGAGAACGTACATGTCGACGCGCCGCCACCTGCTCCACGGGTTGGTGGTGTCCGGACGCCGTCAATTGGCACTTTCCTCACGGCAGCAGCTAGCACTGCCGGCACTCTTCATGTGTGTGGGCATGTGCTTGATGCACGTACCGTGACGGCATCCCCGCCTGTTGGTGTAGATGTTGCACCGGTCGGTGGTGCCGGTTCAGTGTGTGCTAGGGTAAGTCACGAGACAGAATGACGACGTGTCAGAATGGCGAGTGACGGGTACTATGACAGTCACCAATGACAGGCATTTATATGACCAGATGACGAGAGTGTCTGACAGAAATGACTGACAGAAATGCCTGACCCGAAAGCGAGTTTGAAGGTTGAGAGAATTGGTGGGAAACCATCCCAGAAATGGTGGGAACCATTTCATATTCAAACAGCCACACAGAACTGGAGGGAAACCAGGAGAGCCCCAGTTCTTGCCACATCATCAGATCTATGACTATTCAGTAATTCAGAGCAGAGATCATTGTATGACTGGCAGCTGCAGCCCAAGGGCCAAATGACAAGACCTGTCATAGGATATGTGAACATGAAGTGACTGAGCACTGTGACTGTCGAATTCGGATGAGATCTGAGGGAATTCGAGTCGACATGTTACTACTTAGAGAGCTGAACAAGCTCTCATGTCAGTTTTTGAATTAGTTACACATTGGCACTGACCTCTGGTGTCTTGTAACTTCAAACAGTGAAAGTTCATCTAAGTATAAAGAAATATCCGACAGTATACAAAGCATTCCGATATCAACCTATGGTCCCAGTACCATATTCCCTGTAAGTGTTACTTGCACCCTTGTGAGACTGGTTCAGTCCTCACAACCGAACACAGTGTCTACGGTGACTTGTTCTTTCCCTCCCGTAACGGCATGCACCGCCGGTGACTGTGGAGGTATGTCAACCAGTTCACTTCCTCGGAGGCAAGCACGCAGACACCGAGCGCGGCAAGGCTTCCGGCGACGCATCCCGGTGTGGCCACCGCCGCTCTTAGGGCTTCGCTAGCAAGCGAAATGATATATGATATAAGGCGAGGCTATTATTGAACGTTAATTAATAGCTCACGCAGCGTATGTGTGGGTATGAGTGCAGTGGCTTCTCCAGAAGTTACTGCTGAAGCTCAACGCTTCCTCATATACGCAATGCCCCGCACCTCTCAGGTGCTACCACAATTGGGTTGTGAACCCGAGGCATTGGTTGAACAATTAGTATCGGCTGATCGAATAAGCCATATGATACTCGCATGCTTGTTCCATTCATGCTTGAAGCGAAGACATCGTCTTCTCAGAACACTTCGGTTCTTCAAGACTAATCTTGCTTTGCCATCTCGATGCCACAACCTGGCCTCTCGATGACAGGTGTCACTCAAGGTGAGTGGATGACAGATGGTATGACTGTACGTGCCATAGTCGACCGTACTGACGACTGTCTGTCATTATAATATATGACATGACACGACACGACATGACATGACATGACATGGTATGACATGACACGACATGTATAACATGTATGCCAGGTATGACACATATGTCATCGGTCATAACCCTGACAGATCTCCCCTCTTAAGAGAGTTGTGACCTCACAACGGGCATACCTTTGTATATGTCTTTGATGTCTTTGTTGTTGTTGTTGCTGGTACCAGTCTTCTTACACCGATGAGGCGTCCCTCAAGGTGTTTTAGGATATTGGGGGAACTGAGTCCACTTTAAACCCTCACCTTAGGCATTTAGCCCTACAGTTCTTAGGATGTAGCCCCCATGAATTGCGTATCGTATTTCAGAGTGACGTTTCAAGGTATCCATGAATTGCGTATCGTATTTCAGAGTGACGTCAGAGGTATCCGAGGTTTACGTTACGGATAGATATTTGCGCTTGCCGTCGACGCCTTTGCGAACGATGATCGACGATTTAACGAACGATTCTCGGCCTTATATATACGACCGATCGACGAAAACCCTTGGGTACATGTTTCCACGGCCTTATATAGTGCACCCAACCCTTCCTCCCCTCCTGAAGCTACTATGGAGGTTCACAGGCGGCATGGGGAGCCCGATTTTGGGGGCTTGTTTTAATGCAATAGGAGTGGCCCTGCTTAACGAGATTGGATTTATAATCCTGCTGTGCCAGGGGGCACGATAGACTGCCAATTACCCCCACGGAAGGGGGATCCGATTCAGATTACCGGCATATTGGGAGAAATATTGATAGGGAATCTGAGATCGTGGATGAAGAATGCAAAATCAGTAAATGTTATCTCTCTGGCAGAATCGTGAACGATAGAAATATTATTAGGAACGATTATGACAGAATCAACGGTGTTGGTACAATACCGTGACAGACGACAATAGAGATGACATTTATGGCGGCGCAGGTTGGGGAAAAACAGGGATTCCTGTGACGAGAGAAACTAGCCGAACAGCCTGTGCTATATAGTGATGAAACACGATTCCCTTGGGAGCTTTTGTTACAGAATAAAAATGTTTTCGTAACACGGGCCGTATTGCATAATCACCGGTTGTGATATATATCGATTCGTATCCGATTACTCTGAAACTTCGTATATGCATTTGTATGCCCGTGACAAATTGGTATCAGATGTGGCGAGTGCTGCCTTCAATTATGCTATTCGCGCGGGATAACAGCACTCGGCTTTCTTCAGCGTAAGCGACTTCCATGCGCACAGTATGTTCTGGGGGGGAGATGAGCTCTTAGTCATTATTTTCCGTTTGTATATGTCAAACTTATCCATGGAAAAGTATTTTTGACGACTACGAGCCTCTAGAGATCATATATCGTTCAGGACAGGTCCGGCGCTTATTTTCACACTGTGGACGGTCAAACATGTCGTTCATCGGTTTTTGAAAAATATGCTCAGATCGGCAATACAACCCTGCAACGACGTTTAACTATACCTGGACAATATGTATATTGACGGAAATTATCTGGAATGCACGGAAACTCACGGTAGAATGCAGTATGTCGTCTCCTTCAGCTCTTAATACTCAGGGTACGGTATTCGTACGGTGACGTCTAGCAAACGTAAACGGCTTTTCTGGACACAGAATATCATTCTAGTATAGTATTCTTAGCGGTCGGAAACGAAAAACAGCTTCGTGTGTGGCGCACACAAACCCATCCTGCACGGGTCGAGGCTGTCTTCAACGTTAACGACAACACGGTATTCGTACGGTGACGTCTAGCAAACGTAAACGGCTTTTCTGGACACAGAATATCATTGTAGTATAGTATTCTTAGTGGTCGGAAACGAAAAACAGCTTCGTGTGTGGCGCACACAAACCCATCCTGCACGGGTTGGGACTGTTTTCAACGTAACGACAACCTACTGGGTGGTCCGTTCTGTGTTGACGTCGTATATATATATATCTGGACTCGGGCTATGAGTGGCACAGACGTGTACACTTATAAGACGTCGGCTGGTATATTCAGGGGCACACCACAGACCAATCCTGCTTATCAAGCCAATGCCGAGATACCTTATCTCGGTTATGGTGCGCCCTCTGGAGCACACTATATGCAACACGGACAGCACACTTCAGCCGTCGGTTCGTCAGGAGTATATATTGGGTTACCTCCGGTAAGCCATTATCCTCACCACCTGCCGGCAGCTTCCCTTGGCACATCGACGGGAGCACAGCCAGTGGCACCATATTCTCAACCTGCTGTTGATCCTGCTGCTGCTGCGCCTTTTTGGGCGCATTCTGAAGCAGGGCACGTTGCACCATCGTCCGGATATCCTGGAGCAGCCGTTTCGGGCGCAGGCATGGGAGCTGCTATTGCCGAACGGTATGTTCGGCAGCCTACAACGGGGCAATATGGTGCGCAGTTCTCTGATCCTGCTGCCTTCGCAGTCCCTATGTATAGGGCATCACCAATGGCAGCAGCTAACTTCCTCCCAGCTGCTGCACCCGGCAGTTTATATCCAGGAGGGTCAATACCACCACCGTGGACAGCGGATCACCCGGTGCAGTATATGACACCATCGGCTGCACCCACCGATGCAGCGGCGCCATTACCCTTACACACCTGGACTGGGCATTACCCTTTCAGGAATGTTCAATTCCCAACACCCTATCAGGGTGAAGGCTGGTACACACAGGGCCGACCTCCTTATGGGAACCCGCTGCCTATGCGTGTGGAGTGGGAACACTCACCGTCGTTGCGGCTGGGCGAGGTGCATGCGCACACATTATCTGCGCGTACAACTGATGGCGGAAACGCTACAGATAGTATGCGTGTGGACGGAATGCCGGGGCTGGGCGAGGTGCGTGCGCACACATTATCTGCGCGTACAACTGATGGCGGAAACGCTACAGATAGTATGCGTGTGGACGGAATGCCGGGGCTGGGCGAGGTGCGTGCGCACACATTATCTACGCGTACAACTGATGACGGAAACGCTACAGATAGTGTGCGTGCTGACGGGATGCCGGGAGCAGATGGTGGATCAGCTGCAGCGGAGGAGGACATGAAGGATGCGTCAGCAGTGCGTGCGTCGGAGCTGGGCAACGCCACCTCGGGCGTCTTTATGGTATCAGCTTCGGAGGCGTCCGAGATCAGCGAGGTCCGTTCTGGTGTACCGATGTCACCGCCCGATGTGGAGTCTGATGGGGAAGTTGGACAGCGAGGGCGCACCGAGGTGTTCTACGCGACGCAGTACCCGGACAACGACAGCAATGAATCGTATGCACTGCCGCGTGAGGATGGACATCCTCCACTCAGACGCCGACGTTCGAGGGCTGCATTGGGACCCTACAGCTGGAACCGTCACGATCTTCCTTATCGACATGACTCGAATTCACCGTCGTCATCGAATTCTGAAATGTCGGAGAGATCCAGAGCAAGGAGGGACGCCAAAGCGAGGAAGCGCAGGCTGGCGGAACGCGCAGGTTCGGGCTCGGGCAGTGATCACAGTGTGGCTGGGTCACAGGGGGTGGCGGACCTTACCCAGACCATCAGCGACGCAGTGGTTGCTAAGTTGCAGCAGCTACACTCTGAAAACGCTGGTGGAGAATCTTCTGCTGAAGTATCTCTAGGTCAGACGCCAGGAGCGACGCAGAGCTCGCAATCCTTATCCATACCCGCGGTGGTGGCTAAGACGCAGCAGCCACAGCCTGGAAACGCTGATGGAGAACCTTCTGCCGAAGTATCTCTAGGTCAGACGCCAGGAGCGACGCGGACATCGCAACCACCTCCCTCACCTGAGGATAGCTTGTCGCAGATCGCCAGAGTTGAGGAGGCCAGGCGCAAGTCCTCTGAGGGGCTCACGATGGAGGAGGCGATCAAGCTGGGCTTTCTAACTGTGGAGTTTCCCCCGATGAAGGATGACATGAGCAAGCCACAGGGGCTCTCGATGGAGTTGGCGACCAAGCTGGGTTTCCTGAGTGAGTCGCACCATGCGGCTGTGGTAACTGAGATGGTGGGAGCCTCGAATCAGGTGTGTGACTCGACTAACCCTAAATCGGGGACGCAGCGGGCGGAAGGACGTGTGGCCAAGGTCTCGTTCGAGATGGACAACCATGCAGATCCTCCTCCTAGTAGAAGACCTTACCAGATGTCGGTGGAGGAGCTTCGAAAATTGCGTGAGAGTATTGACCCTGTACATTCTGACTCACAATCAGGTGTAGCATGTCGACAGTTGGCCAGGATGCGGCGGTCTTCCCTCGACACCATCGTCATTGATGGAAGTGATTCCTCTCCAGCGGTGGCGAATGACAGCATTGGGACTGAGGAGGAGCAATGGCGGCGTATCTCGAAGGAGAAGTGGAAGGCAGTGGATCGCAAGAAGGCGTGCGATGGGGCGCCACGTAAGTCAACTGGCGGGGTGGGAGCGACAAGTGCACACTCACCACCTAGGAGATCAGCGGAGGGCGGAGGTCCCAGTGGCGTTCCCCCAGACGGTGGAGCAGAAGAAGGAGAAGATGATGAAGACCAATCTGAACCTCCTCGTCGACCTCCTTCTGGACCCCCACACTATCCTCCTGGCGGTTACAGTGGATCGCACCGAGGAAGGGCGATGCTAGTCACTGCGGAGGGGTTGAGCCTGTGGACGCCTACGCCTCCTGGGTATTCAGAATTCCAGTTTGACATGCCCACGGCTACTGGATTGGCATCCACGGGACCCTTCGGCGTCAACCTCTTCTACAAGGCCCTGACGTTGATCGGTATGCCCCTCACGGAGTACATCTCCGCTGGGGGTTGGTAACTGGTTCCCCCGCCTTACTTCTATCCCCCGCTGTCCCCACCTATGTCATGATGGTGAACAAGGATGCGGTGGACACGGTGTTACACGAGTATCACCGCAGTCCTGGAGGAAGGGGGGTGGTGTCACCAAGCTGGATGGAAATCCCAGACTGGCCTCTCGAAGAGCAGATCTCCATGCTGGATCGAGATTGCCTGGCAGCTTGGTTCGAGGTGCAGCAAAGTCAGTGGTACGTGGACGAGTGCCGGAGAGAGAAACCCACCGGCTTTGGAAGCTCCTGCGACGCCTCCCTCCTCTTCGGCCGCGCCATCCTCGTCAATGGTCGGGGCGCCATCACTATCAGTGGCCCTGACCAATACGCCTATACCTAATGACCCGATGGTAACGCGTATTCCAGTGGCCACCGCGAACACTTCGACGTCCTTATCGGCAGTGATCCCACAAGCGGGAGGCTCATCTGTACCCTATGGAGTACCACCTGCTGGACTTCCTCCTGCCCTTGCTGCCCCACCTGGACTATCAAACATTGGAGTCCCACCTGGTCTCGCTGTTCAATCTGGGATCAGCGCGGTTGCAGCGGGAACTTCTGCAGGAGGTCCTGGACATCCCCTGCATTCAGGACCGCATGCGCCGCAACACCGGAGTCCCCATTTCGCAGGATCGGTTGCGCCACCTCCTCACGCTCGTCCAGGCCTTTCTCCTCACGCCCAGGTCTTCAACCCTCGTCCTCCTGGACAAGGAGAACACGACCCTGGCGACAAGGCGGCCTATCTGGAGAGTAAGGTGCAGAGCAACATCGATCGCCTCGTCGAAAAGCTGACCCGCTTCCCTTCCGCGGACAAGCTGAGTAAAGAGAAGGCCATCTCTGAGTTGGAGACCTTTGCGCGGAACCTGCACAAGCTCCTCAACGAGAAGGTGGTACTGAGGGCGTTTTCTCAGGCGAGCTGTTATGCGGGAGAGGGCCGTCAATCTTCGGTCTCCGAGGTGCTATGGACCGTGACAGAAACTGCATTGGGCACGGAGCAGAAAGAGTATATGGAGAGGGCTGGCGGCGGTTCTGGGACATCGGAGGCCTGGCGTCTCCGATACAGCGATCCAGACGTCTTTCTGGGGGATCTGGCGGTGAGTACTCTTCCAGTGGCGGAACTTCAAACCCTTCGAGATGATCTCCAGATCGGTCAGAAGAAAGACGAGACCGCTGACGCCTACCATTCGCGATTGACCAATCGCCATAAAACTGTGAACTTTATGGCAAAGGTCGTCCAAGGATGCGTGCAAGTCTCTGAGTCTGAGTTCTCATATATATTCTGGAGGGGACTCACCTACACTGACAAGGTGGGTGAGGAGCTGCGAAGGATCAAGCTGGACCTCTCCGAGCCACATGTGTGGGAGGAGAAGATGAAGGAGGAGGCGACGCCCCGTGATGTTACTCAGGCAATCTTAAAAGTGCTGGAGATTGCCAAAAACATCGAGTCGCGCAAGGAGAAGAAGGCGGCTCAGGCTCAATCCAACAGAAGTGGAGAACGAACTGGCCGCCCCTGGAATTCCCCTTCTACATCTCCGTCACCCTCCAGGTCCTTCTTCCGAAGCCGCTCTCGGGAGCCTCATCGATTGATGGCAGCCACGCACGCTGAGCTCGCTGCAGCGCCGACCTCTGCTCGACCATCGCCCCCGGCCTTGACAACAACCCCGACCTATCCGAAGCGAGTGAGAAACTGCTACGCGTGTCAAAGTCCCGACCATCTGGTGCGGGACTGTACGGACGCGGTGAAGTTGGCTGCGTGGAAGGCAAACGCACCCCCTCGTTTAGCTCGAAACCGAGAACAAGTGGCGGCGTTGTTCTGGGCGTTGTCGCGCAATGAGGACACTGAGTGGGCACCTGTCGAGCTAAAGGCGGAGATCGAGAGCTTGGCAGAGATGGATGGAGAGGCCGTGGAATCCTTGGCGGCCTTGGTAGGGTGCTCCGAGCAGCTGGCGGTTATTGGTGCGGAGTTGCACAACTCCGAGGAGATCACTATCTCCGAGGAGGAAGGGTGATGAATCACCCTTCTCGGTGGCGACAAGCTCGCCGCTGACTTTCAGCAGTAGGCTGAGAGTTTCACCTGAAGAAGGTGATCCTATGCCTCGGCACTTTGCAGTGTTGGGCACATGGATGTACAACAATGTGTACGCGCGGCTCTTGACGGAACAGTCACAGCGTTTACCCGCCGGTGGCAGTGGCGAAGTAAAGGGAGGGCGACCTCGATGGAGGCTCTGATGCAGCGGATCCGGAAACAGCTGCGACAGAAAGTATCTGCTGCTGACATACAGAAGGACCTGGACAAGGACCTTATTAATGGACGGCGGCGACGCAATATTCCAATCAGGTTCCTAAACAGAAGGAGCAATCTGGATATGATGCGGACAATGGCAGACCTACCTCTCGCACACCACGCTGCAGGGGGTGTGGTACCGGTATGTACCCGGAAATCAATGATCACATCACATGTTGATAATCTACTTCAGCGAGGTGTGGTGGATATTGGTGAGTTACATCGCAGCCGGAGTTTGACAGCTCTGGATTTGGCGATGCCTCTAGCTACCCTTTTAAGGTATGCTTGGGAAGAGTTGTCTATGGAAGAGCAACTACACGCTATGTCTCAGGAGACTTCCACTCCAAGAGGCAGCAGACAGTGGGAGTTGGAGGGGTGGAAGCGTGTGAGGAAAAGATATGAGCCCCTCTCTGTGCGTGACGATTCTGGAACTTTACTGGTGCTGGAATCCTTGCAATCTCCTGTGGCACGCCCATCAGCGGCGATATCTGATACGGGCAGGATACCAGGATCTGGGGGGGACATCCCTGGAATTCCTGATACATGGTGTAGTTTATATCGAGTACACCGATTTCGAGAGATGCAGCAAGAAGCAGACCCAGCCGCAGTTTATCAGGAGATGTTTGCGGAGGATATGCCTGAGGTACCGAGTAATTCAGGTGATACTCCATCTGAAGGCGATGATTCTGGAGGGCCGGTAGGTGTTACAACCCCTCCATTGTCGATACCGGAGATTTCAGAATCTCCGACGCATGCATCAGCGGATGAACAGATGTCCACGCCCGATAACGACCTAAACTTCACGCAGCAAATGATGGCAGCGGGAGATCAAGACTCGAAACCAGTTGCGGACCACAACGATGCTGCAACTACTACTCATGTATCACCTTCAACCACCATGGACGCGCAACTGTCCGTGTTGGATAGTCACCCTCTGGATGATGATGACCTTGGAGGAAGTCACCCATTGGATGATAATGAGGAAGATGATGATGACCCACTTAAATGTGAGCGGGTGTGCAGCGATGGTAGTGTACGATGGGGACCCACTGAATACTTGGCTTCTGCACAAGATCCAGATGGACCCCTACTTCTGGTATTCTTCGCGTACTTGAAGGGACATCGTGTCAAGGTGCTGGTGGATTCTGGAGCTTCAGATATATTCGTATCTGAAGACTGCGCCAGACGCTGCAAGTTGACTACGCGAAGTGGACCCGCTATGCGTGTGACCCTGGCGGATGGCTCAGTCAAGACGACTGGTCATGTGGCTTATTCTAAGTTCACTGCCAGGACCACGACAGGGACCTATACTGAGCAATCTATGGCTATGCGGGTGCTACCCTTGGGCATCGCCGTGGACATGGTGTTGGGAGGGAAATGGCTACGCAGCTTATCTCCCATTACGCTGGACTATGATGGCAATGGTGCAGTGTCCTTTTCTAACAAAAGGAAAGGAGGCGGTGCAGAGAGGGTTACCATTTCCGGGTGTAATCCGGGAATCAGTGCTGCCCCTGGAGGAAGGAAAGGGAAGCGACGAGGAGATGTGGATTGTGCCGGGCTGATTGACGAGGTGTTCCTCACTTCGGTGCAGTTGAAGAAACATCTAGTGGCCGCGGAAACGCGGAGACTCGCGGGAGACGCTTCTTCCATGCCCGCATGGTTGATGATGGCTGCGAGGACCACAACCGGAGAGTCGGCTTTCAAGGTGGAAGCTGAGGATTTGGCCGTTGAGAAGGAGGACATCTCGAAGATTCCTACTGGCGCCAACGATGAACCGAAGAACCCTGTGTCGCAGCAGGACTCGCAAGATGCGGATGCCACTGCAGCGTGGAAGAAGAAGTTCAAGGACCTCTTCGACGAGTTTGAGCAGGAGCTGCGGGACTCTTTACCTTCTGGATTGGAAAACCTTCGACACGCTGACGAAGATCAGGCGAAGATTAACCTCAAGCCGGACAGAGAAGGAGGACCTCCCTGTAGAAGACCTTACAAGATGTCTGTGGAGGAGTTGCGTCAACTACGAGAACGCATTGAACAACTGGTGGAGAAAGGATACATACGACCCTCTTCGAGTCCGTATGCGGCTCCTTGTTTAATGGTGCCCAAGCCAGGACAGCCCCATATCCTTAGGCTGGTGTGTGATTTCAGGCAACTGAATTCACAAACAATTCGAGACCGGTATCCTCTACCTGATATTCAAATGATGTTTGACGAGATGCAGGGAGCTACCCATTTCTCCACCTTCGACGCTGTAGACGGGTTCTGGCAAGTACCTATGGCACCTGAGGACGTGGAGAAGACAGCGTTTACTACTCAGATGGGAGCCTACGAGTGGTTGGTAATGCCTCAAGGCTTGCAGAACTCCCCGTCACAATATCAACGGCGAATGCAGCGAGCGTTGGGACATTTACCCTTCGTCAGAATTTTCATTGACGATGTGTGTGTTTACACCAGTGGGACCGTGGAGGAGCACTACTCTGCGGTACGCACATTTCTGTTAACATGCCGCGAGAAGGGTGTATACTTGAAGAAGTCTAAGGCACAAATGTTGAAGTCTTCTATCAAGTTCCTTGGTCACACTCTGTCGAAGGAAGGGTGCCAACCTCAACATGATAAGGTGGCGGCAGTGCGCGATTGGCCTGCGCTGGAGAATGTTACCCACGTGCGGCAGTTCTTGGGACTGGCGGGATATTATAGGCGTTTCATCCACTGCTTCTCTGAGATAGCGCAGCCCTTGACCAAGCTGACCAAGACGGATGTACCCTGGACATGGGGACCGGAGCAGCAGTGGGCCTTTGAGGAGTTGAAAGCTGCTCTGGTTAAGGCGCCCATTCTGGCATTGCCAAATATGAAGGCGGCAGCTGATGGATCTGCTCCTTTTCTGGTGCAGACGGACGCTAGCGGAGTGGCGCTAGGCGGGGTCCTTATGCAAGACTGTGGGAATGGCCTGAAGGTGATTGCATATGAGAGCCGACAATTTTCAGCGGCAGAGCAGAATTACCATACTGGAGAGCGAGAACTGGGTGCTCTACATCATTGCTGTACAGTGACGTGGAGGCATTATTTGATTTTTACAGAGTTCAAGCTTCAAGGTGATCACCGCCCATTAGAGTGGTTAATGGAGCCGGGGCGTGAGCTATCTAGGCGACAGGCGAGATGGTACATGGACTTGGTGGAGGTGGGTGTTCCCCGTATGGAATATGTGAAGGGGGCTCTGTTGCTGGTACCTGACGCCTTGTCTCGCCGACCTGACTATGTGGTCAAGTCGCCACGAGACGGGTTGAAGGAGGCGGGGGTATTGGACGACAAATCCGATTTACCCAAGACTTCGCTCGCTGCGATGGACACCTCCCACATCTTCGAAGAGGGGCCCTCGAAGAGCTATCCTGCATGGCATGCAGAGCAGCAGGCTTATCTTCACGCGGTGGACACTTTACAGATAGCGGAGAAAGCTATGGAGGCTACCCTGGCCTTTAAAAGTCGGGGGAAGTATCTGAGATCCAAGACGCTGGACAAGCGCATCACTTCTAAAGTGAAGGGGGTATCAGATAAAGTCGCGGAGGTCAGCATTCGCACCGAGGACACTCAGACGACTCAGCAGAAGTCGGGTGGACTGGAACGCACATTGAGGAGGAGTCCCCGCTCCCAAGTGTTGCGAGTGAAGGAGGATGTAGAAACTTCTTTGCGGGATGCCGCCTCAGAACGAGGCGATGTGAACACCAAAGTGACCAAGCAGGGTGAACCGCAGAACAGGCGTTCTGTGCCTTCTGCCCTGAAAGGGGATGTGAAGGAAGACCAGTCCTCGGAAGTGCAGGAACAGTCTGCAGAAGCTCCACTGCCATCACAGAGGCAGCCAAAGAAGTCTGTACGGTTCCAGGCAGCTGGCTGGCGCGGTATGCGAGTGCGGCAGGACGTGTTTGACCGTATTCAGGCTAAATATGGCAACTTCGACGTCGACGCCTGTTGCGATGAGCATGGCAACAATCGGCGTGTAAAGCGGTTCTGGCACAACTGCTTACAGGAGAAGTGGAGAGGGATGCATGTGTGGTGCGAACCCTCGTTCTCAGACAAACACTTGACAGTGGAGGCCTTGCTGCGTAAGTACGTGCAGGAGTGGCGATGTGACCCCGAGAACACTTCTGCTGTGTTTCTACTGCCTGATATTCAGTCCAGAATGCCGCAGTGGAGATCCCTGTTCAGGCGAGCAGGAATGCGTATTGAGGAGGTGATCCCCACGCATGATGCGCAAGGTGAACCAGTACAATTGATGGAGGGTTCCAATGGGAAATTAGTCGATTTACAGCAGCCTATGCTGGTAGTGTATGCGCCTCCATCGAAGCAGCGAGTACAAAGAGTACGTCAACCAAGAGGACGAGTACCCATAATACACGCAGGCAAAGCAGCCAAATTGCGTGACTCTCAGGAAGAAGCGTCTGATGCTGCTTTCTTGGAAGCCTTGAAGTCCGAATATACTAGAGATGGACCTCTCAATGAGCTACGCACTAAGGTAAAGTGTGCTCCTCACAGCCGCACCAAAGAGTTCTGTCTGGTGGGTGAAGTACTGTGGAGAACTGCATCGGGAAGATTTCAGTTGGTGCTGGGAGAGGACTCTCCGCTGAGAGAGATTATTATGCGCGAAGCGCATGAGTCAGCGACAGCTGGCCATACTGGCCGAGATAAAACGCTGGAGCGTGTTCTGCGAAGGTTTTGGTGGAGGAATGCACACCAAGATGTGGGAGAATGGGTTGCCTCCTGTTCAGTTTGTCAGGCGGTGAAGCCCAGATCATCTTTCCCAGATGGATTGCTGAACCCGCATTCTATTCCAACTCGGGTATGGCAGGATGTGGGAGTGGACTTCGTCACAGGCCTACCCTTGACTGAGCAGGGCAATGACGCATTTGTAGCATTTACATGCAAACTGTCTAAAATGGTACATGTGGTTCCTATGAATTTTGGGGACAGCTCTGCTGCTACAGTGGCACGTATCTACTTTGACACGGTGTGGAGACAACATGGAGCTCCGATGAAAATAGTCAGTGACCGTGATCCACGCTTTCAGGATACCTTCTGGAAGGAGTTGATGAGATTGATGGGTGTGAAAGTGGCGATGACTACGCCCTACAACCCTCGCTCTGATGGTCAAGCGGAGCACACTAACAGGGTGGTGGAGGACATGTTGAGATCGTTTGTGGAGGACAATCCGGAGTCCTGGGACTTATACGCTACAAACGTAGAGTTCGCAATCAACGATTCGCGTAATGATGTTACAGGTTTCACTCCATTTGAATTATGTTGTGGTGTGTCGCCCATGTCGCAGCTTGACATATTCTTGGAGGCCGCTCAATTGCACAGCGGGCAACGAAAAGGAGGGGTGGGGACTGCACATGAATGGGCGTCGAGATTTTCGTCGCAGTTGCGGGACGCACGCAGTAAACTTGAGCTAGCACAACGCAGGCAACGAGACGCTTTTGATCAGCGACACACGCAGCGGGAGTATGCGGTAGGTGACTTGGTCTGGATTGAGGCTAAACATCTTACAGAGAAGTTGATGGACAGAGCCTTGTGCCGCAAGCTGAGCAAGCGGTGGCATGGTCCAGTTGCAGTTACGGAACGCTTTTACAGCGATCTGCAGGCGGAGATGCCTGAGGCAGACAGAGGGGCACCAGTGGCGTATAGACTGAAGTTGCCCCCACATTGGAGAGTGCATGACGTGTTCGCGCAGCACAGATTGAAACCCTACACAGGTGGAGAGGACACTTTCGCTCTGCGACAGCAGACAGTGACACCTGAAGCAGTGATGGTGGACGGACAGAAGGAGGCTCATGTAGAGAAAATCTTGAGCCGACGCGTACGCGTGAGCAGGGGCAAAGAAATAGAGGAATGGAAGGTGCGATGGACCGGGTTCTCTAAAGCCCATGACCAGTGGAGAACGCGTGATAAGCTAGAGCGCGGTGCCCCATTACAACAGTTGCGGGATTTTGAAGAGAGACGCCTAGCAATGGAACAGCAGGTCAGGGATTCAGCTGCGAGGAGAAGGGAACATCGACGGCACCAACATGCTGCGTCAATAATGACAGCGGACGGTGGGACATTAGTGCAGCAATTATCAGCGCAGTTCTGGGGTATGTCTAATAGTTCTGCGAGTGCGTGTCTTCCATGGGAAGAACAACACTTTACCGATTCTGGAGAAGTGGCGTATGTGACTGAGTTATCGCCAGCTCCAGTAAAACCTATCAGAATACTGGTACTCTTCAGTGGCACTGGCTCAGTTCAAAGATCCTTCTCAGAATGCTTTCCTCAGGCACAGACAGTATCTTTAGATTCTGATAAGTTCTGGCGATCTACGCATGTTACCAGAATTGAAGATTGGGAATATTGGAGCTATTACCCTCCTGGATATTTTGATGTAATATGGGCGAGTCCACCGTGTACCCAATATAGTCAAGCGCGAACTACTGGAGGACCACCAGATTTAATATCTGCAGATGCTTGTGTAGAACGCACCCTTGACATCATCGAATATCTCAGACCACGCTATTGGTTTCTGGAAAATCCAAAAGGGCGATATCCCAATGCTTTGCGATTCAGACCTGTAGTGGATCAATTACCTACCCCTTTGTTTTGCTCATATTGCATGTACGGGGAGAAGTATAAGAAACCTACTTGTATCTGGACTAATGCGCCGCCCAGCGTACCACTGCGAGAATGTACCTCGCAGACTCCGTGTCCGTGTAAATGGGCAACTGGAGTGCACCCCCTTACTGCTCAACTAGGGCCTCATCCAGATCAGCAGGGGATGCAGAATTCTCGCGCAGTATATCCTATACCTGCTAAGTTACTGAGAACCTTATTTCAGCGGTTATTTCCCAGGAATACAGGTGATGAAGATGCTGGGGTGACATCAGGAGAAAGCCACCCCTAAGGGGGGGAGAGTTGTGCCAGGGGGCACGATAGACTGCCAATTACCCCCACGGAAGGGGGATCCGATTCAGATTACCGGCATATTGGGAGAAATATTGATAGGGAATCTGAGATCGTGGATGAAGAATGCAAAATCAGTAAATGTTATCTCTCTGGCAGAATCGTGAACGATAGAAATATTATTAGGAACGATTATGACAGAATCAACGGTGTTGGTACAATACCGTGACAGACGACAATAGAGATGACATTTATGGCGGCGCAGGTTGGGGAAAAACAGGGATTCCTGTGACGAGAGAAACTAGCCGAACAGCCTGTGCTATATAGTGATGAAACACGATTCCCTTGGGAGCTTTTGTTACAGAATAAAAATGTTTTCGTAACACGGGCCGTATTGCATAATCACCAGTTGTGATATATATCGATTCGTATCCGATTACTCTGAAACTTCGTATATGCATTTGTATGCCCGTGACACCTGCACCCGGTCTGCTCAACACCTCAATATTTGGTCCGGTACGCGCGCTTTGACGAACATTTCATAGAGTGGATTCGACAACGTACTAATGTGAAATTTGTTTTAGTTATGTGTGTCAAGCATAACTCAGGATCACAACTCCGTCCACCTCAGTATCCGGTAGCGCGGATTACTGGCCATAAGATCCGAATGACAAACCACGGTCTGGCAAAGGTAGCATAGCAGTTTTTCACAGATATTGGTACCCGCATATGCGTATCTGTGTAAGGGTATGATTTGTACAAGGCTCACTACACCTCAGCAAGGAAGGATCAATTCCCGCTCCTGTCATATCAATTTGATGCAGGGTAAAAATGTTAGGGATGTAACCCTGCAGTTCCCGGGATGCAGCCCTGCAGTTTTTGGGATGCAGCCCTGCAGTTTTTGGGATGCAGCCCTGCAGTTTTTGGGATGCAGCCCTGCAGTTCTTGGGATGCAGCCCTGCAGTTTTTGGGATGCAGCCCTGCAGTTCTTGGGATGCAGCCCTGATTATTATTCGGTCGGCAATTATTGGCAAAAGTCATCGGCTATCAGTTTTTGACTCAGAAGCCACAATGTTATAGAAGCTGCGACCTATAGTGACCATATATATGCGGCAGTTATGCCTTCAGCATACGTAGACAATATGATTATGTGGAACTTATAATCCCACTTAAGTTGCATCATGATAAATTTATCCAGGTGTTAACAAGTGTTCAGGATTTGATAAGGGGTTGACGCCCCACAGGCCAAAGGCCATTGTCTCATAAGGCTCGCCTCAAGTGTGCGGCTTTGAGGAGCAGCGTCTCGGCGAGGCACAGGCATGATGGAGCTGGAAATGAGAATGCTCAAGATATCCGAAGACAGGAAGGCTTTTTGTTGGCCAGAGTTGCTGTCTCTGAGATGCTTAACCTCTATGGGATTGCATTCGGATACAAACTGTACAACCATACATGTGATTTATGCATTGGTGTATGACTTTGATGAATTGTCTCTTGTCATGAACCTGGAAGGAATGACGGGAAAATAGCTAGAGTGGCGGATCTCACTCACTCGGCTTTGCTGTTATGAAATTCGATGCCTGAATGGCACAAATGGCAATCCTTTGGCTTTGATGTTTCCCTTCAGACACTGGCAACAAATTGTGCGCCAGCTTCTCTTAGATTTGGGGAAAATCCATGGATCAACAATTCATCAATCAAAACACATGTTACCAAGGCTGATTCAACGAATCCTTTAACTCTTGAAATTCAACAATCAGCATCTCAGGCTGTTGACGTCACAGTGATGGTCGTAAGCTTACAATATAGCTTATTCACATTTAAAAAACCATCGTTCTCCTATGTCAGTGCCCTTCATATAATATGATAGAGCCGGAGAAATATGCATCTATGATTTCTTCATAATGAATTTCATGTGTCAGTAAGTCAAATAAAGACTTCATTTGATGCTTCAATCGGCATGATGTACCGTGTCATCAAACTTTATGACTGCTATACACAGATGCTGGAACTTTTCATAAGATTTTTAATCTTCCAAGCAAAATCACAATGATCGATGTAAAATCAAAATGATGTAAATCAATTTGTGGCAGCTGTATGAAGAATGAATGAATCTATACTCCTTCCTCCCCCTTTAAAAAGAGGTGTATCAAACCAATCAGATGGTGATGGAGAATGCTATTCAATCATTATGTTATGTGAAAATGGTTTGATAGAAAATCAGACTGAGATTACTCATCGAATGCTTTCGAGGTAACAATGTCAATATGAACACCGATTCTCTCTACGCCATACCGGCAATATGCCTGACGTTTTTGAATGTGGCAAATGCCAGATGATGTCAAATGTCCAATGTCAATTCACTATGATTCAATATGCAGTTTTTGGGTTGCAGCCCACATACATTGTTGGTTCAGGGTCAATAGTGTGCCCAACTTAGACAATGTTTCCGAATAATGATTGTCATAATGAACAATGAAATCAGTGATGGTACCGAAGTTGACTTTGGTATCGAAGCTAATGGAGAGTCAATCAAGAAATGTCTGTAATGACAACAACTTAGTACAAGCTGTATTTTCGTACTTGATGAATGGCTGGTATGTCATTTCATTATGACTAGAACATGGCATTGCCTAGTGATATGTGTATCTTCTTCAGTACATGATCACTTATCTCAATGGTACCCATTTTATTTTTGGGCATACATTATTCAGAATCTTGGTAACCATATGCAGATTGCGGGTTCGAGTCCTGACATGGCTTTTCCCAAGACTTCGTGGCCTAATGGACGAGGCGACAAATTTCTAAACATTCCAGAATGAGCTTTCAAAGAGTTTTAATTTCTCAATGAAGCATGCGTGTCTTATGTGCCAAAATGATATGAAACCACAAGTATGATGTCAATCTTTATGTGGATGGTTTATACCATTGTATGCTATTCCACAAATAAGTAGTGATGTCAGAGTAAAAACTTTGGACAATTGCAACTCAGTACAAACCCGAGTGCATTCAAGTCCACTTGTATGCTCAGAATCTGAATCTAATGTACTTTCTATATGCACAGGATAGAATATATTTTCTATGTGATTCCGGATTCAGGAACTAGAGTCAATGAAAAACTCCTTTCCTATTTCAGACGATGAAACCTTTATTCCCTTAGGTGCAATACCTTATATTAAGGAATGGTCATTTTCAATACAAGTTTCAATCGATTTTTTTTTCAAATCTGTCACTTTTATGATGATCAGACTGGTCAATTTTACAGCATAACCACTTCCCCTTGCTGAAGGAGATGATTCCTTTCATAGGGCGATATGTTGGCTGTTTTCATATGACACATGGAAAACATGAGTGACTCTCGGAGAATTTCGGGATAAATATCCTGAATTGGCTGACTATGCCCAAGAATGACCGAAGAGATTACTTGCCATCTTTAGCCATATGGCGTAGAGGCCGCTTACCAACGGTTGGGTCATAAGCTGGATAGCTATGTTAGCTATGTTGGAGGCTGAATAGCCATGATTGCACAGATTCTGTCTTCCATGGTGAATAGACCTCTGAGATATGGTGTTTGATAAATCAATACTTTTGACAGCAACTCAACCTTTAAAGGTTTGACGAAGAGCTGATGATCTTTGCTGCACTGCAATTGTTTAATGTGCACTACTGAAATGCCTCGTGATATAATAATCCCACAGAATACAGTAGGCATTGTTCAATGGCGGTATGATCAGGTATGTAATGATCAATGAAGACAAGATGACCGGTATGGCTCATTCAGCAGGCATGACTACCTCAAAGAGATACCAATACACGGATACATTTCAAGACATAAGGGCAATGGACTTATTATGTAGTCTTCAAAGGCAGCTAGCATTTATGCTGCATTGGTCAGCTCAATGGCTTTGACCTATATAGGTGTTGTACTCAGGCCGTAGCCTGCATATTGCATTGAGTAATCTTGACACCTTTAATGATCCAATCAGATGATATGTATGAAATATCAAGAATGGTTGCCCTTTTTCAATGATCATCGGTGGCAGAGGCTATGGTGCTTGCACCGAGTCAATATACAATTCTAGTCTGGATACATGCTAGACCAGATGTATACAAATGTCTAGGTCTTCAAAATCAAGCTCATATGTACGTCATGGCTGATGACCTTAGAAATGTTCGATACATATGTGTCTCAACTTAATGGAATTCTGCATGGTTTGACTGTATATAGTCATGATTACCAAAACAAAAACAATGATGCAACTTACTTGTTTTATTATTTGGCTTTATTATTTATTTGGGGTTTAGTTGTATTTTTAGCTTATCATCTTCCCCCCTCAAGGAAGTGTATTGCTAGGCGGTTGTCAAGCGCCGTTTAAATACAATAGAGGTCCGACCTCTATGTGATGACGTGGAAGCTTTCTATGAAGCTGGACAGCAGTTCTCGGGATGCAGCCCATTGCACCGAAGGTGCATCGCAGTCGTTGGGATGCAGCCCGAATTCACGTCATCTGCGTGGGTCATATAGTGCCCATGCATGTGCTGTATAAAATACAACACTACCCTCCAGCGGCGAAGTGGTTTGCTATTACCATCATCGTATGCTGTGGGATATCAAATATATGATCAGAGAGCATGGTAATATGTGTACCATGTTTGTCAATATCGGAGAGACTGTTTCTTCTTTAAATTCCTCATGACTATATGTATAATGGTGTTATACTGATGTCAACACCTTCTCTCTGAGTGATTTATTGATTTCAGATGGGATGTCATGGCAATCATGAAATATGTCCACGTCATCGGCACCAGTCATATTGTGTCCATGCATACGCGATCTTAGCGCAGGTCACAATACAGTGCCCGAGCATACACGATTTTAGCGTAGGTCACATTGTGCCTCAATTTATTACATCTGAGGAAATCTATTACTCATCTTTGTGAGTTAGACAACATTGTGCTGATTGCAACGCTTTCTCTGATGATTTATATATCACAGATTATACCAAATGTGGTGATCAGTCTTGTGCAAAATTTTGTCATTGGAATGTACAAGGATTGTGAATGATTGCAATCCAGCCGGAGGAATAATCTTAGCAGCTGTTCTGTACTAATGAATTCATCGGATTTATACTCATTTCGACGATTCGAAACCCATGTCATTTGTAGTGATGACCACTCATATGAATATATAGGGGTTTCCTCAGAATGCTTTTATGTGATGTCAACATATTATGAACAATTCACTTGCATCTTAGGACAAAGGAGTTACGCTTGGAAGGTTTTTCATGGTGGTCACCAACAGTTATCAGCTGTTATTCGGGTGCCATATTCTGCCTTCAGTACTGGGACTATATCAACTAGTCCTACAGCGATGCACCTGTCCTTCCCACTCTTATGTACGGCAATAGTGCCAAAGTGTATCAGGTGGGATATATATATACATTATATAACTATCATCTTCTGATCCAGGATATGCAATTAAGCATGGTATCAGGTTATATATTATATATATAGTTCAGCATTCCGCACTTACTCGAGGATGTAAATGCTGAGCGATAGTTAACTTATAGTCATTGGGATGTAGTTTCCCATCCGAGTTTACACTTTGTTAGTGACGGTGGGTTTAACGTTGTACAGATTTCAACGTTACTTGTGGATGCAGTGGTTTTATCAAAAGCAATCCATCAGAAATCACCAGATCGGAATATAAAATGGATATGTGTGTGATCCTATCCACCTTCTTCCCTCCTCAAGGAAGTGTGAACACACAGGCAGTTGTCAAGTGCCTTAATACCTCATAATGTAGCATGCAGTCCTTATAGGAAGCAGCTTATACAGTTTTAGGGTTGCTGCCCTACAGTCCTTGGGTTGTCGCCCTACAGTTTTTTTGGGTTGTTGCCCGACAGTTCTTGGGTTGTTGCCCGATATATTGTCATGACTGTGGTGATTTCAGCATGACATAATGCCAAACACAGAGTGTTTTGCTAGTATATAGCGGGATTTCAGGGTATATAGTGTTACAGTGACCCTTATCTCTCACAGTGACATTAGGGTGTTACTTGGTATCAGTAACCCTAAATTATGTCAAATTAAAGCAGTATGAACATTTTTCAAAGAAATTGAAGCAAAACTGCATTTAATATATCACTGTGTATCACGTGGTATTTAGGAGGTATGTTACACCCCTGTAACTGTACACGTGATTATATATAGTTATAGGGTGTTACAAGTGCTGTACTATTTTGAGCATATTTTTCAATAGCTAATAAAATGGAGTAACGAAAAAAATGAAACCCAAATTTTCATTTTCAAATCATACGTGTGAGTTTTTCACGTATTTAGTTACAGCAACTATGTGCTGGAAATGACACCCTGACTAGTTCGTACAGTCAGGTGTCATATTCAGTGTGTCATCTTCGGTGATCAGCTTGTGTGACAAACTCAGTATATATGTCTATTACCTGAGTTTATCTTGATTCGTTGTTTCACCGTCGGCAGCGTTCCCCCTCGTGCACTGCTGAGTTTCTAGCAGGTTATGGGACCACTTCACGCTTGCGGGTTGTGTATTTTAGCGTAGAATTTTATTTATTTTCATCATATCTTTCGGGAGAGTGTGTCCACGCCTTGTGGCTCACTCAGATTCGGATTCTTCGCTCGAGCTTTGAACTCGCGGTTTGCGAGGGAATTAGACGGAGTGGAACTCTACGGATTTTCTTGGGTTGATCTCACACTTGTTTTCGTTACATTTTATGGATTCCTCTCAGATTTCTTCGAGTGGAGAGCTCCTAGCTCTTTTGGCATCTATTGACACTCGTTTTGCGACAGTCTCGACTCTCAAGAGGTCTCAGTTGATCTCTTTGTGCTCTTCTATGAGCGAGGCTATTGCGCATTTCCGCTCACCGCAGATTTCTCAGCAGAGTTTGACCGCAGACCCGCCGATCATTTGGAGATTATTGTTTCAGAGAGCACACAGGTTGGTGGTGCTATTTCCGATGATTTTGCGGGTTCCGCTGTTTCTTTCTGTGAAACAGGCGTCGGAGATTCGCCGGTAATTTTGGCAAATAAATCAGTTTCAACGCAGATAACATCCACTAGACCCTCACCTAGTATCCCTAGGGTGAGTAGCGCGCGCGCACAGGCCCCTCCTGTGCGTCGTGAAGTTCATTACATTCACGCGCCCTCTATGCCTGGGCCTCCTTCTGTGGACATCGAGGACCAGCGTTTTGAGCAGCATGACAGTAGTGAGGAGGATGAATCGGAGTACCCCCCTGGGTATTACGATGATTCAGACAGTTGTGAGGAAGTAGAGGAGGAGCAAGATGGCCACTTGGCCGCTCCGCATTTTTCGTCCGATCGATTGGAACATGATGAAACCCTGGACACAGGTTTCCAGGGCGACTCTTATGGCGGAGTTTTGGAGCCCCCACTTGGGGAGGAATTTTTACCGCAGAGCGAGTTTAATGTTGGCACAGTTTCTTTTAGAGATGCGCCTGCGTTGAGCGACGAGAATGAGTACACCGCAGAGGAGTGGGCTGCCTGGGAGGCAGGGGCCTACGATTCCGTTGGAGCTGGTGGTGCTGAATTTTACGATGAGTATGAATATTTTGAGAACTCTGCGTCCGATGATTATTCCGATGGTTCTTATTAATCTTTAAACAGACAGGCGGTGTTCCCTTTTACATTTCTCCACCACTTGCTGTAGTTTTGGACAGAGGAATGTTGTCTTATTTCTCACCACTTGCGGGCAGCTTTTCAGAATTAAGACGAACAATTTATAGGCAGGAGACCTTTGCAGTTCGCAGCAGTTTAAAGCTAAACCGACAGGCAGACTTATTTTTTTACGTTCTCCATCACATGCAGACAGGCGAGATTTGTGGGTTCACCCACCACTAGCTGGCAAAGACGAAATTGACCGATCATATTTTATTTTAGCAAGATCTCTAGCTTTAGCAAGTATCATTTTTTTTTGCTTGAGCCCTCATCAGCCACTTGTGACTTTTCTAGCTTCTAGGCTTGACATTCTTGCATCTTACACTGTAAGCCTAGTAGCTAGGGTGGTGTGTTGTCACAAGCTGTCCACCTCAGATGAGGTGGTGTGCTGGAAATGACACCCTGACTAGTTCGTACAGTCAGGTGTCATATTCAGTGTCATCTTCGGTGATCAGCTTGTGTGACAAACTCAGTATATATGTCTATTATCTGAGTTTATCTTGGTTCGTTGTTTCACCGTCGGTAGCGTTCCCCCTCGTGCACTGCTGAGTTTCTAGCACTATGTATACCCCTAGGTGTTACACACCTGATATTTAGGGTGTTACACGAGATATGACTGTGCACATTATGTTTTTCAGATACCTTAATAGGTATAAAATGCGAATTCGTGAAAAAATGGAGTCCGAATTTCAATTTTGAAATCTCCCGCAATGGGTTTTTACCTATTTTTTACCTTTTCTAGCCACTTATATACATACTATAGTACATATATATCAGTGGTTGTGTAATGTGCAACTTACAGAACTCACGTAACTTATCTCACTTTTGCACATGACATTTTTCATGGCTTTTTAGTGAAGATATCTGATGGTCAATATGTGTGGTTGTACACACATATGGGTTTTGCTGATTTAAACCCATGGAAAGTGGACCAAGATATATTTTAGGTGTATCAACTTTAAGTGTGATAACTTAAGTGATAACTTAAGTGATAACTTGTCAGAACCTATCATCTACTTACTGAAAGAGTATCAAATGATATCTTCAGCTTCCAAGTAGATTTGGACAAAGCTTGATAAATAAATCTAAGCAGTGTCACACACACAGATGTGTGTGTGTGTGTGTGTTGTCCACAACAACCTCTATCAGATGTCAATATAGTTACTGCTCTGAAAGCGTTACATGCAATTGAATCTGATCAATACTGAATCAATTGTCAGAATGCAATGTAGTTGACGTTGTTGCTCCAGCAATAGTGTGTGGGACGAATGGACAATGCTCAGCAGTGACCAGCTGCTTTTTGAGCATTGTATAATGCCTTCGGGTCTGGAGATATCTGCTGGAATATCCTAGTTCACTAGATATCAGAAACTCCCGAACTGTGTGGATAAACTCATAAGATAAATAAACCCTAAGCTAGATATACCCGGAACGGTCTCGGACGGTTTCGGAGTCTAGCCTACCTGTGACACAGCGTGTGTCACAGCACGAACCTATGGCCTAGGCCTAGGAGTCTGTCATAGGGGCCTGACCGGGACTCCCAGTCAGGGCTGCCTATACAGATTTCAGCAATATCTCCATCCAGCCCTACAGCATGTTGGTTGATCCTGTCCCATATCTATCGCCATCACTTGACATCCAGCTCGCACATGTGTTAGCTGGATGGTACTATGTATTATGTGTTGATATGATATTTGACCACTACACTTTCGAGCCAGTGTGTTGTCAACTTACATAGTAGTGTCAGTGACTTGATTATTACACTTATGAATCAGTGTAATGTCATTTATACTTAATGATATCAGTATTACAACAATACATAAGTTGCAGTGACTTGTGTATGCAGTGACTTATGTAAGGTACTTTCTGATTGAGTACACTATGTGTGTGTGTGGGATTTGTGCTACTACACACACTTGTATATAGGTAATTACTGATTTATTACACTATACCAAGTTGATCTATCACATAGGATGATCTGTATACCACTCACAACATGTATCTAACATGATGTTTATCAACTTAGTTAGTGACTGTAATCCTGTATATCTCATCTGCAGTGATGAGTTGATTGGGTCTATTTCACACATGGTTCCGGTGAGCATTCCTTTCAGTGATCCACAATAGAACAATATACTCATCCCAAATTCTGCGTCAGAGTATACTGAGCTAATTATTGTGTTAAGACCATGAAGAGGCACCTTACACCATATGGATTCATTTATAGTTTACATGCACGACAGGTATGCTATGTGCAATATCTGATGCATTGTTATATGAGACCATATATACCAGCAGCTATCGTGGTCAAGCTGGCTTATGCATGACAGCTGCTATCGTGATCAAGCTGGTTTATGCATAAATGTATGCACATGTCACTGTATAACAAAGTGAAATCAAACTGCATGAGTTGCACAGTATAATAATGAATGGTGCATGCACTTGGTATATTCTGAATGATTAGTATATACTGCAAGTGTGTGTGTGTGTGTGTGTGGTGCTGCAAGTATTATAAGCACTGCACACTCATATAATTGTACACACTATGATGTTTGCTGCACAGCATCCACTTATCTGTCATACCGAGTGTGTGTGTGTGTGTGTGTGTGTATAGCTACTCACACAACATATAGTTCACACACACATGAGTGCACTTGTATGCAAATGTGACAGTGAATAAGCATCATATTATATGTGCGAGCTTCACAGATATTGTAGCATGCCGGATTTATGTATACCATCATCGCGCGTCATCTGTTATGATGCATCTAGCAGGTGTATACATATCCTGTCAAGCAAATCATTATGCGCACGTCGACAAGTGATTTTTGCGACCATTTGAAATGACGATATTTCGATGACGAGATCAGTATACGCATTAAAACTGCAAACTGCGATTTATTGCGACTTTGATGAATCGCTGATGTGCGCGCTGCGAATGTTGATCATATCTCGTCGCAGATATGTACGGCATATGATACGAATGCCATTTTGTATACGGAACATACACTGATGACGAATTGTTCATCTGCGCGTTAGTTTATCGCATCTCGTACAATTCTGAGAATGGTAGCAGCGCATATGTGCGAATTGTATGCTGAATGCACACCTTGTCGCGCTAGCTGTTATCTCAGACGGCGTGTATGCGAACAAATGCGACTGTAACGATGTCTCCTCGCGCACTGCTTTCGCTGTTTATGCGAGATATGTCGATATATGTGCGACTGCGACGCCTGTTTGATATATGCGATCCGCAACCTGCGCACACAAAATTCAATATCTCTACTATTGCACTCACACTTGATGCGTCCTCAGTTCGTCGCCTTGACGAGTCAGAGAATACCACTCTTAGGGCTTCGCTAGCAAGCGAAATGATATATGATATAAGGCGAGGCTATTATTGAACGTTAATTAATAGCTCACGCAGCGTATGTGTGGGTATGAGTGCAGTGGCTTCTCCAGAAGTTACTGCTGAAGCTCAACGCTTCCTCATATACGCAATGCCCCGCATCTCTCAGATGCTACCACAATTGGGTTGTACGTGAACCCGAGGCATTGGTTGAACAATTAGTATCGGCTGAACGAATAAGCCATGTGATACTCGCATGCTTGTTCAGTGCATGCTTGAAGCGAAGACATCGTCTTCTCAGAACACTTCGGTTCTTCAAGACTAATCTTGCTTTGCCATCTCGATGCCATGAATACTTGGCCTCTCGATGACAGGTGTCACTCAAGGTGAGTGGATGACAGATGGTATGACTGGATAAAGCCTATCCAACACCAGGTGGGAAGGATGTCATAGCCTGATCGCGTCATGGTGACCTGAAATCGCGACCTGACCTCATCAAGGCGTGACACAAGCGTTGCCACGCTCGTGTCGCCGGCGATTCCTGGCGAAGTCCAAACGACCGCTCCCTAGATTCGATGATGCCTCGACTTTTGTTGTTAAATCCCTGAAACTCGACTCTCTGCGCTACAGTTCGTACGATTGGGGCGGGCATACCGCATGGTATCCCCCACTGCAAGCTTTAACAAATTTTAACCTTCGCAGCGCCCGCCCTTTACCTTTACCTCTTACTTCCTTCTTTCTCGCAAAAATGCCAGGCGCGTGCAATGACCCAGATGCTGCTTCCGAAAAATATATTCAGAAAGTCTTAAACCGCACGCGACGAGATGAACAAGATGCTGACGGCTGCTGGTTGGTCGACCTGTGCGTCGACTGCAAGTTCGACATCTTGAAGAGTCGAAAAGAAATCGAACGCTGTCGCAGGCAACATGAGGGACCGAACTGGTACACCGTCGTGTTCCCAGCATGCGGCGACTGCTTGGTGGAGTACACCACCGTCGCCAAACGTGGTGATCAAACCACGACGCATGTTGTATGGTACGCATGCTAACCTGCCTGCCCTACTTTTCGTCAGCTTCTTGCTTCAACCTCATCGTACGTTTCTTTTCTTCCAGGATCAAGTCGCGGCACCCGGATACCGGGCTGTACACCGTTCAAGACGCCGACCCCCCCCACGCGATCCATGAGCGCGTGGCCTTGGAGTATCATTTCGCCAGGAGTGACTTCAAGGTCCACCGCGGCAGCAGATTGGACCAGGAGGGGTTCAGCCGCGTCGAACGGATGACTGGGCACTCCCTGTTTCCCACGCAGGTTCACCCAGCCACTGTGCGTGTCATAGTCGACCGTACTGGCGACTGTCTGTCATTATAATATTTGACATGACACGACATGACATGACATGACATGGTATGACATGCATGACATGTATGACACGTATGACACATATGTCATCGGTCATAACCCTGACAGATCTCCCCTCTTAAGAGAGTTGTGACCTCACAACGGGCATACCTTTGTATATGTCTTTGATGTCTTTGTTGTTGTTGTTGCTGGTACCAGTCTTCTTACACCGATGAGGCGTCCCTCAAGGTGTTTTAGGATATTGGGTGGAACTGAGTCCACTTTAAACCCTCACCTTAGGCATTTAGCCTTACAGTTCTTAGGATGTAGCCCCCATGAATTGCGTATCGTATTTCAGAGTGACGTTTCAAGGTATCCATGAATTGCGTATCGTATTTCAGAGTGACGTTTCAAGGTATCCGAGGTTTACGTTACGGATAGATATTTGCGCTTGCCGTCGACGCCTTTGCGAACGATGATCGACGATTTAACGAACGATTCTCGGCCTTATATATACGACCGATCGACGAAAACCCTTGGGTACATGTTTCCACGGCCTTGAGATGACATGGTATGACACGTATGACACGTATGACACATATGTCATCGGGCATAACCCTGACAGCCGCCGGATCATCCCGGCGGTGTTCCCCCGTCATCGGATTACACTCCACCGACAACTGACGACGAGGCCGAGGCTTCTGGAACCGCCGACAACACCGACAGCTTCAATCTGGACTCTGGTGTGATCGACTTTGACACCGCCGAGATTACCAAACTGGCTGACTCGATTGACAACCACGATGCCAGCAATGAACTCCCTTCTATGGACCACTCCCGAAGTGGCTGAGTTCCCCTGTTGTGAACTAGTAGCCCTGTTAGATCAGTTCACAGGCCAAGATGCCTTCTGTGTTAGGGCTAGATATGCAAGCCCTCAATATATCATATACAATACAAATATACGCTGTGTTGTGGAACGGCAAACACAAGCGTCAGATAATAGCGGGATGAGGTGCAGAACTTCTGTGTGAAGATACTGCCGAAGCACAACGCTTCACTCATCTATACCATACGTCTCCCATCGCATAGATGGTACCGCCATTGGGTTGTGAACCCGAGACGTTGGTTGAACGACCAGTATCGTTAGAACGAATAGTTCGTTCATACTGCGCATGCGTGTTCCGCACATGCTTAAAGCAAAGATGGTTCTTGTTTGTTACTTCAAGATGTATCTTGCTTTGCCATCTTCGAGTTCGACGTACGAACTCTCGATGACAGAGGCATTCAAGTCTTTCCTTGAATAATGACAGATGATGTGACTTATCATCTGGCGACATGTACAGTCATAGTCGACCGTACTGACGACTGTCATATAATATATGACATGACTCGACATGACATGACATGACATGGTATGACATGTCTGACAGGTATGACACGTATGACATGTATGACACATATGTCATCGGTCATGATCCTGTATGGTATGACATGACAGACAGGTATGACACGTATGGCATGTATGACACATATGTCATCGGTCATGACCCTGACAGATCTCCCCTCTTAAAAGAGTTGTGACCTCACAACGGGCATACCTTTGTATATGTCTATGATGTCTTTGTTGTTGTCGCTTCTTGCTGGTACCAGTCTTCTTACACCGATTTGAGGCGTCCCTCATGGTGCTTTTAGGTTATTGGGGGGAACTGAGTCCACTTTAGTCCCTCACCTTACAGTTCTTAGGATGTAGCCCCCTTTGAAGTTCGTATCGTATTTCAGAGTGACGTTTCAAGGTTCAATGAATTGCGTTTCGTGATACAGATTGACGCTGGATTACTGATTGATCCACACGTATCGTGCGTCAGAGTGACGATTCAAAGCATCCGAAGTGTACGTTACGGATTATTTGCGCTAGCCGTCGTTGCTTTGCGAACGATGATCCTACGATTTAACGATTTACAATCGAACGATTCTCGGCCTGATATAATGCACCCAACCCTTCCTCCCCTCCTTAAGCTACTTTGGAGGATCATAGGTGGCAACGGGGAGCCCGTGTTTGTTTCCGGAGTTGTTTCACCGGGGGCTTGTTTTATTGCAAACAGAGTGGCCCTGCTTAACGGGATTGGACTTATAATCCTTACCCGGTCTGCTCACTCTAATATGGTCCAGTACGCACGCTTTGACGAACATCTATCGCGATGAGTGAGAATGGATTCGCCACGTACTAATGTGAAATTTATTTAGTTATGTTTGTCAAGCACAACTTAGGATCACAACTCCGTCTACCTCAGTCGATATCTCCGGTAGCTTCGGATGACTGGCCAAGAATCCGATGACAAACCACGGTTTTGGCAAAGGTAGCATTTAGCAGTTTTTATTTATCCACAGATATGATATCTCGCATGTGCGTATCTGTGCAAGGGTATGATTTGTACAAGGCTCACTACACCTTTAGCAAGGAAGGATCAATTTCCTGCTTCTATGCAACATAATGATAAAACATTAAGAGCAAGGTTATAGATGATCGACATGTATTAGTATGTATTACAAGAAGTAAGGGAATGAGGCTTAATATAATGTTTAGCCTTCATAGGCAGCTATAATGTCTGCTGCATTGGTCAGCTCTGTGGCTTTGACCCAGGTGTCATGCTCAGGGCCGTAGCCTGCATATCGCACTAAATAGTACTTGACACCTCTAGTGAACTTATCCGAGAGTATATGCGATATCTCAAACAGTGGTTGCCCTTCTTCGGTGATCATCTGTGGCAGAGGCAAAGGTGCTTGGATCGAGTCGTTATACAGCTCTAATCTGGATACAGGCTGTACCGGATGAATACGGATATCGAGGTCTCCGAAATCTAACTCGTATGCACGCCCATGGCTAAGCACTTTGGATATGGTGAACGGCCCAATATATGGCTGCTTAACCCCTTAGTTGCGGTTAGAATTTTTTGCAAAAATATGTGGTTTGGGGACAATTCAAAGTATTGCGTGATCATGGCCGCATGCCCGCATACGACATCATGTATGTTATAGGAGACCATCAAATAAGCCACAACGAATCATGGCATAGCTATATCTATCGTATATCTCGAGATATATGGATTATCCAACCAAAATTTTGAGTATTTTGAGCATAGAAATTACGCATACGTCTTGTGTACGATGCGTGACTGCAGTCTTATTGACCTGTATCATGGTAAAATATCGCGGAAATTAACATGTTAGATCCTAACCTAATCCATAGTACGCATTAATACCGCCCAATGTGCCAAAAAATACCAAAAATGGCCAAAAAAACACCGAAAAAACACTTGGATTCAAATGTTTTCCTCACTTAAGAAATGTTTTCCATACTTAAGCTAAAACTCAGGTGATTTTGCTCATAAAATGAGACTATGTGGTGATATAATACCCCATGTTGCATGCGAGACTGGCGTTGGGATCCATTTCTATCGTACATTTCCACATGGCCACGTATATGCTTACCAATACGGGATGTTTATGGCTTGGTTAGCTACTTTTCAAAGCCAAATTTAAGCGCAAAATGACACAAATAGACAAATTTGGGTTTGGAAATACTAACACGTGAGAGATATATCGCACTAGTATATGTGCTATACTATTGGTTAACCTGTAGCCATATATCATGAGTGCACCCACAAACCTTACAATATTCGATGCGCCAACCGCGCATATGCAGTTTCATGGTAAGCCACGCTCTCATTTTCGAGGCCTTGTTGAGAATTCTCAACGTGTCGCAGCTAAGGGGTTAAAGTGTCTGCCTGCCTCTGTCAAACCAGTCCATTGAATAAACTCGGTCCGTAAAAGAACTTTCTGCCCAACTGCATATTGCCGAGGCATGTGAGTCTTATTGAATCTGGCTTGGCTAATTTCTGCTGCTCGGAAAATGTTGTCTACCGCGTTGGCATGTACAGCCGAGTACTGGTCAAAATGATCTCGAATAGCTCTTTGTATTGGAACAGGAGCTTCTGGCGGAATAGTGATTACCAGGTCATGAGGCGAAAGTGGTTGCGCCATCGAGTCGAGATAAAACGGTGAATAACCAGTTGATGCAGAAACTGTGTTGTTAATTGCAAACTCCACCAGAGGCAACTTGTCCTCCCACGAATTGGCTGAAGTATCATTGCAACAACACCTGAGGATGAAAAAATACCACCTAATCAGTTTATAAACCAGAGGATGGTGAAATCGAATCATGAATCAACAATTTGAAAAGTACCTGAGGATATCCTCGATGAAGGCATGGCTCCTCTCATTGGCTGCATTCGACTGTGGATGGTGTGAGGACGTCATGGACAATCTCGTACCAGTAGATTTCCACAGTGTCTGCCAGAATGTAGAGGTGAATCTGGGGTCTCGATCTGAGATGATGTTCCTCGGAAGACCATGGAGCTTGAAGATATGCTGCATATAGATAGAAGCAGTATGCTGAGCTATCCAGGTCATGCTGAAGGGAATGAGATGACATCAATGAGAAAATTGGCACATCACCACAAATATACTGTCGTGCCCATTAGTGGTGATAGGCAGGTCAGTGATCCAATCAAGAGATACATCTAGCCATTTTGTCTTAGGCACGGAATATCGTATATGTGCCTGCCCATAAGGCTTGTGTCGCCTCGTTTTCTGGCGCTGACAAACGGGGCACTCCCGAATGTATTTGATAGCTGCCGTTGTCATTCCTGGCCAATAATATCGGCTACGCAGAAGATGAAGCATGCGATTTTTGCCTACATGACCAGAAATAGTGGCTGAGTGGCACTCATGAAGGAGAATGTGGCGAAGCTGTGTGATCTCACCGTCATCTGTGGGGACTTTAGCTGTTGGTGGAATGTACAGCTGTCTGCCATATATGGTCTTACGATAGATCAACCCCTGAATGAGCTCGAAGCTGTAGCTGCTGACTGACTGTGATGAAGTCGATGATGTCAATTTAGCCAAAATAGTCTGTGCAAATGTATCACGATCATATTCGGATATAATGATGTCGTGTAGCTGATGAGCTGATGAAGAAGATATAAGAGTAATGAATGTAGGATCTGCAGATGGCATGACCTCGCTGATGTCCATGTGCTGAAGACAATCAGTGAGTTCAAAAAGTGCAGAGATACGAGTGAGTGCATCTGCGACCTTATTCTTATCGCCAGCAATATGCTCTATACGGAAGTTGTACTCGGAGAGCTCATCCAACCACCGTGCCTGTTTGGGGCTCAGTGTGGATTTGGTCTGGAAATAAACCAGTGGCTGATGATCTGAGCGTACAATGGTCTCAGGAGCTCCCAACAAGATGTGGCGAAAGAATCGGAAGCCCTCCACAATGGCAAATAGCTCGATCTCAGGAATAGGCCAACGTCTCTGTGTATCGGATAGAGTGACGCTGTGATAGCCACATGGCTTCATACCTTTTCCTTGATCCTGGAGTATCACTTGACCAACGTGTGTGCCTGATCCATCGACCTCCATAATAGATGGCAGTTTCTGATCTGGAAGCTGTAGTACTGGAGCGTTACAGATGGCACTTTTGAGGTTATCAAATGCCTGCTGCTGCTCAGATTCCCAGACAAACTCTGCATTATCTTTAAGGAGACGATTGAGCGGCTCGGCAACTTTGGAGAACTTTGGTATGAATCTCCTGAATTGACCGACCATGCCCAAGAATGACCGAAGGGATGACTTGCCATCTTTAGCCATACGGCGTAGAGGCTGTTTTCCAACGGTAGGACCATAAGACACTGGAGGCTGAATTGCCATAACTGCTCGGATTCTGTCTTCGATGATGGACAAGCCTGCTTCAGAGATGTGATGTCCGATGAAGTCTATAGATCTGACGAACAACTCCACCTTGGAAGGCCTGATGAAGAACTGGTGTTCTCTGCAACGCTGGAGAAACTGTCGGACATGACTCACGTGGCTGTCAAAATCCGGACTGTATACGATGGTATCGTCCATGAAAATGACAAGGAACCGATCGATGAAGTCGAAGAATGCCCGATTTCCTACACGTAGAGCTGTTGCAGGAGCATTGGTCAATCCGAAAGGCATGACTGTCCACTCATAGGAACCGTATCTGGTGCGAATAGCTGTTTTGTGAATGTCATCTGGATGTATAGGGATCTGATGGAAAAACTGATTGAAGTCAAATCTGCTAAACCATCGTGCACCTTTAGCTGTTCAAGAAGGGTGTCGTGAGGTGGCAATGGATACGTGTCCTTAATTGTGATGTTATTAAGGGCTCGATAATCACAGCACATCCTCCACTTCCCACCTGGCTTAGGAGCGAAAATGATAGGACATCCATATGGAGATGATGACGGACGAAGGATACCCAATCGACATATTTGATGATCTGTCGTTTGAGTTCTTCCATCATGGGCACTGGAATGGTACGTACTGGCTGCGATGGTGGCTTGTGCCCAGGTTCAATGTTGATTCGATGATAACCACCTTCAAACCGTTCTGGCCTATGACCAGCTGGAAGATCCTCCTGGAATATGTCTGAAAAGTCTTCTCTCATCTGATCACGTGCTGCTGTGACCTCGGGGTCTTCCATAGTGGTGTCTGTGTCTGATGCTGTAAAGACCAGTTCACCGTCGACCTCTGAGAGAAAGAAGAGATAAGCTACGGCTTCTTCAGCCGAACCACTGGATCGAATACGACGAAGGTGCTTTCTCATGGTGGTGGCGCTGACCAATTCCATTTCAGGAAGGTCATCTGAGCCTGGAGTCTGTTCAACTCTGGATAATACTGTGCGAATACTGGAGCCTGATGAATGCTTCCTAGTGATCGTCAGATTTTTGGTCTGAAAGTCAATGTGTGGATTTCTCCTCTCCAACCAATCTTGACCCAGAATGACAGTGAATGGTTTCATGTCAATGATGTAGAAATCTTCTGAATCCTTATACTTGCCCAGCGTAAATGTAGCTTTGGGAAGATAGGATGTGCATGGTAGTTGGCTTCCTCCAGCCAATCCCACTGAAAATGATGAAGAATCTGTGGGTGCTATACCAAGCTGAGCAGCGAACTGTCTGTCAATGAAAGACGATGTGGCTCCTGGATCTACCAATATGTGAGTACTCTGTCCATATACTTTCCCTTTGTACAACAACAGCTTCTTCTGTGATTTCAGCTGTGCTGTTTGAGACTGCATCTGTGCGATGTGCTCTGAGGGAGTGTCCATCTGCTGAAACTGCAATGTCAGACTGGAAAGGACTTCTTCTGAGATACTCTCAACCCGGCCACTTGCTTCAGTGGCATCTTCAGGCTGATCTACCCTCGGGGTGCTCTCAACACCGGTACCTGTGCAGTACCCTGAGAGTTTCCCTGAGGAGCTGGAGCTGAAGCTGGAACTGGAGCTGGAGTTGCAACTGCTGCATTGATGCTGTGCTGACTCTTCAGTTCCTTAACCAAGGTGTTGATCGTATTGATGAGTTTGCCGGACCCATCCTTAGCACCCTGATTCTGCTGCTGCTGTCTCCGATTCTGGAAAGGACTCTGAGCTGGTGGCTTACCCTTGATCTCCTTTCCATCTGGGGTCTTGGTGGAATAGCAATCCTTTTCGATGTGACCAACACGACCACAACGATTGCAAGACTGAGGATTCTGTGATTTTCCTTTTCCTTTGCCCTTGCCTTTTCCACCTTTTCCCTTGTTCTGATTCTGATTGGAGTTCTGATTCTGATTTCGATTTCTGTTGGATTTGTCATATGGCTTCTGGCCACGTCCTTTGTCCTTGTCCTTCTTGGCTGGACCTCCTGACGACTGCTCCTTCTGACCCCGATAGTGAAGGGTTTCTGACTGCTTTGAATGAATGACATAATTCAAATCAAGCAGTATCTGTGTGGTTTCTTGCCACGACAGATTGTTCCTTTGCTGTTCTGTCAGGAATCTGAGTTGGAACTGTCTGCGGAGATCTGGATCCATACTGGTGACGAATCTATCCTTTATTAGCACATCGTTCAAATCAACTGCTGCTAGAGAAGCCAGTGATGTGAATGTGCGCAAATAATCTGCAAAGGTTTGGGTTCCTTGAGTCAGTGCCATAAGGTGTTTCTTGGCTACTGATCTCTTGTGAGGATTACCAAATTGTCTGAGGAATGTCTGTCTGACCATTTCATAGGTGGCACTTGGCTGTTGTGCCAAAACCTGAAAATAGTGTTTGTCGTTGTTCTGAATAAGAGTCAGAAACACTGTAATCAAGTCCTTATCCTTAATTCCAGGATAGGTGAACTGGAAATATCTGTCCACCGTGTCCAACCAGACTTCTGCGTCCTGTCCTGATTTGAATTCCCTAGGTGGTGTCATTTTCACCTTTGGGACCAAACTAGGTGGAGCTGGTGCTGGGACTGAATCTGTATCTGGATCTGTAAAAACCATCGGAGGATTATCTTCTGTGAACTCATTTTCTGGTTCCTGAGGCTCATTGGCAGGATCCCTAAATCGGCTCATGTCTGGCTTCATACGACTGATGTTGTCATAGTAGCCTATCTGGTCATATCTGGTTTGTGTGTCGGCATAACCAGCGATCCATTTCGGGACTTTAAACCGGCTGAATGCATCATATGAACCAAGAATGTCGAAAAACCATGTCGAAGGATCTGGGTCGATATTAGGAATCTCTGGCTCTTCCTCTTCGATTGCAACCATCTAAAAACAAAACACAGCACAAAAATACCTTCAGCTAATCGACTAACTGAGTGTGTGTGATTTATATGTTATATATGGTATATCTGTATGTTTACATACATGTAGTACATTCGTACATAATAATGAGGTAGGTATATATATATATCCACCTTCTTCCCCCCTCAAGGAAGTGTGTGATATAAGGCAGTTGTCAATTGCCCGTACCTCATAAATAGCATGCATTCCATATAGGAAGCATCTGTTACAGTTTTAGGGTTGTTGCCCGATATATCATCATGTCTGTGTCGAATACAGCATGATATGTTAATGCCAAACACGAAGTTTATCGAATATATAGTGGCATTTTAGGGCATGTCAGGTTACAGTGGCTCATATACCCAATAATGTGATTAGGGTGTTACATGGTATCAGTAACCCTAAAATAGGTAAAAATAAAGCAGTATAAATATTTTGCAACCATTTTTAGGCAAAACTGCATTTAATACCATACTGAATGTTACGTGGTTTTCAGGAGGTATGTTACACCCCTGACACACACATTCAATTTTTAGGGTGGTATATGGTGTTACACATGCTGCATAAATCAGGGATTGTTATTTGATAGCTAAATATTCATATTAGCAAAAAAAATCAATCCGAAATTTTCAAAAAATTACACGTACAACATTTTGACCGATTTAGTGTTACAGCCAATATGTATACCCCCACATATTCCACACCTGCTATCTAGGGTGTTACACGAGATATGACATGTGTCATTATGATTTTCTCATACCTCAATAGGTATAAAATCATATTATCAAATAAAATAGGTCCGATTTTCAATTTTCAAATCTATCGCAAACGGATTTTACCCATTTTGGCCGTTTTTGGCTATATATATATATATATACATATCTCTGTGTGTGTGTGGAATGCAAAGTACAGAAGCACTGCAAATCACTTTACCTTTGCACATGACAAATTTCATGGCATAAAAGTGAATTATGCTGCATATCAACATCTGAGGTTGATCACATTATTTTTGGGTTTTACTGATTTAAACCCATGGCAGTAAATGTACTTTCTGATGATATATGGAGTTATCAACTTAAGCGGATTATCCACTTTAGTGATATTTATCAATCTATGATATGTTTTGAGCATAGGTCTGTGCTCTAAGATTTATCAAAATGATATCTCTTATTTTAAACATATCAGGACATTGCTTGATATAATCAAAGCAGTTTGACACAACACATTTGTACAGTAATCACTCACCGTTAAGGAAACTCGACGTTAAGGAAACAGCCAGCGTTTTTCCAAACTCCCTCATATTTAATACATCGCACCCATATTTAATAACTCTATGTAAAAATACGCTGGCGTGAATTTCCTGTTTTCTTAAAGGTGAGTGATTACTGTATACCGGAATATCCAAGTACACTAGATATCAGAAAGTCCCGTACTCGTGTGGATAAACTGTGTAAGATGAATAAACCCTAAGCTAGATATACCCGGAACGGTCTCGGACGGTCTCGGTGTCTAGCCTACCTGTGACACAGCGTGTGTCACAGTACGAACCTACAGATCAGTCAGCAGTCCAGTGTTGGTCCTAGGGATCTGTCATAGGGGCCTGCACCGGGACTCCCAGTCAGGGCTGCCTATACAGATTTCAGCACACCACCCCAGCACTGTGGGTGGTGACTGGCTAGGAGAGTCAGAAAATGTAAGGCTGTTAGTGTTAGGGCAGAAGCTAGGTGACAAGTCTAACTGCCAATCCAACTGTGCTATTCTGATACACAAATTGGAAACCTCTAGGTAGCACGTGAACAAAAGCATACGGGCAATTAAGGCACCGCTAAACAAGTGAAAAGAACCGTGCTAGCAAGTCAGTTTGAAGATTATAAAGGTGTCAAAGCAAAACATAAACCAGATTGAAGAAGTCTTTGAGGTCACAGGAGTTCTGCACACCACCATGTCGGTGTGCCTCCAGAGTGAGCAAGAAGTCAATCGACAGTACCAAAGTAGTCAGCGGTGGCCTCACGGAAGTCCATCCCATAATAGGAAGTAAAGTAACCAGCACCGTAGTAGTGCTCCGCATCAAGAGGACCGCTCTCATGTAAGGCCATGCCGTAGTAGAATGCCATGTCAATACCCAAATCCGCTTGAGCCAAATCCTGAAATGCTA
Source organism: Cymbomonas tetramitiformis (assembly GCA_001247695.2). Taxonomy (NCBI): domain Eukaryota; kingdom Viridiplantae; phylum Chlorophyta; class Pyramimonadophyceae; order Pyramimonadales; family Pyramimonadaceae; genus Cymbomonas; species Cymbomonas tetramitiformis. The sequence continues at coordinate 11,187 of LGRX02026769.1, read as the reverse complement.
AAAAGCTCAAAGTGTCAGGAGGCTCGGGCGGCTGAAGCTGTGGCAAACCGCCAGCTAACAAGAGATCCCGAGCTGGCATCACCGAGTCAACAAAATCATTCGTAGAGTAAAATGACGGAGTTTCCCAATCGAGATCACCACCAGGCGAAGGCATCTCCGTAGCCGGTGCACATGCCGACACAGCAGGAGCTGTGGACGCCGAAACAGACACACCTGCAAAAGAAATGCACAACAGAGAGAGCACCGCGAGAGCGCCGATCGCCGGAGTGCCAAAGCCGAAAGGCGGCACACCGCATCCGACAGCACCGGACGGAGCCCGCGGCTTCACCGCGAAAGTACCGTCGGCGTAATCCTCGTAGTCGTCCGTGTCATAGCCTGTCAGGTCAGAGGGGTGGACGGCGGCGTGATTCACTGTCTGCACGAAGCCTCCGAACTCACCGCATGTCGCCTCTGTGGTGGTCACCCGCGCCGATTGAACTGGCGCGGGCTGTACATCCTTCGCCTGCGAAACAGGCATAGCAGGGGCCGGCACGGCGGACGCCGATGCCGCCGCACCACCTGCCGGAACCTGCCCCTCCGGTGTGATCCCCGCCGCAGCGGCAGGGCCACACACCAAAGCCGATGCATGCTCCCCAACCGCACTCCCAGGAACAAAGGATGCGTGGGTGTAATGTACCTGCTCTTGGGCGGCCTGAACCTCAGAGGTGAGGGCATCAAGCCGCCGCAAGATGTCCTCGTCGTCGGTCCCGCCAGAAGGCGGAGGCGGTACGCTGAATCCGTAGGCCGCCACGTCGATCCCACCGACGCCGTCCGCGGAGAGCACCGCGGGCGGACCATACGCCAACGCCGCATGCGAGAAGGCCTCCGGTCCACTGTCCGCCGCGTCCTGGAAGACCTGCACGAGCGCCAATGCGTGCAGGCCCTCCGCGTCCTCCTGCTCAATGGGAATGCAGAAAGCCGCGGCCGTGGCTGGTGAGTGTTGGCGACCGCCAAGCGGGCAGTCGCGATACGGGTGATACACCTCTCCCTTACCGGCCTTGCGGCAGCGGTGGCACAGCGGCTTGGCCTTCATGCTGTCGCGGTCGAAGCCGACCGCGGGGGGGTTGCCTGCACCCACGCGAAACCCCCTCGGATGCTGCTTCCCCCGATGCTGCGGCTGCGGCTGCTGTCCCCCGCCCGCACGGCCACCTCGCACCAAGGCCTTCAAGGCCGCAATCTCCTCGAGCAGAACGGCGTACTCAGACGACGTGATAAGCGCAGAGGGCTTACCGCCCGTCCCCAGTGTCTGCTTCTCACGCGCCGACGCCCCCTCGTCCGACTGCGCCCATGCCTGGAAGATGGCCACGACGAGAGCCTGCAGCGAGCGGAGAGTGACTCCGCCGAGGTCACCCGCAAGCGGATAACGCACCTTCACCGCCGCGTAGAAGATCGGGTCGAGGCGGTTGTAGAGTGACAGCTTACGGGTCTCGTCGGTGGGCTGCCAGTCAGGAGCGCGGTTATCCCGCACCAGACGTTGCTCACGAGCCAAGATCGGCTGCGGGTCAACGCCTGCGGGATAACGAAGCGCCGCATGCTCCTGCTGGTGGCTCTCGCGAAGGACTGTCGGCACGCTCCCCTTGATGATGTCGATGAGGGCACGACGTCCATCTCGGTCAGCCGAAGAGTCCGTACCCCGAAGCCAGGTGTCGGCCACAGAGTTCCGCTCCACGACGAGGGCCAAGACGTCATAGAGGAGCCCATTCACCTTCTCGATAACCAGAGAGGCGGGGTCGTCGAGGTCAAAGGGGGTCAAGTCCAGCCCAGCGGACTCAAACTCGGTCCGAAGCTGCACCACCAACTCGGAGAGACGGTCGGTGTCGTCAGTGCCACGATAATGATGTTTCTTGGAACCAAGGATATCCTCGCGGATACCCTTGGCCCAAGCCCGATGCAACCTCCCCTTGTAGACCACGTCAACAGCGGCGTGCTGGTCAACAAGATGTTTCCGCAACGCGACAGCGGTGTCGGAGTTGCTGGAAACAGCAGGGGGCACCACAGGTGGAGTGCTAGCGGTCGGAGTGTCCCGAACCGCATCCAAAAGCCGTATAGAGGCGTCCAGGTCGGAGTCCTTCAATAGGCGTTTACGAGCTCGCGTAGATGTCGCCATTCCTCTGAAAGCCAGAGAAAAGATGATGCGCGGTAGCACGCTTGGGCGTTGTGGCGGAAATGGAGGGATGACGTAACGGCAGAACGTGCGGAGCGGCGAAAAGAGCGTGGGGCACTTGCAAATGTCGATGTGGTCGAAGGCGTCCGGAGCACCAGCCCAAAATACGTAAACCAGCGGGATCAGGGCAGGTAAAACAACGTAAATGAACATTGCCACAACCGAGCAATAGCAACGCGCGGTGCCCATGACTCGCAGCCGCAAAAGACGTCTACCGTAAAATCATGTCCAAATCCTAGTCGCACCCAAACGCGCAAGTGCGCACCACCTCTTCAAGCGGCTGCTTAGCCAATCATGGCCAAGATAGCAAGTGGAATGAAAACGTGGATGGGGCCACGACCTACCGGAATATCCAAGTACACTAGATATCAGAAAGTCCCGTACTCGTGTGGATAAACTGTGTAAGATGAATAAACCCTAAGCTAGATATACCCGGAACGGTCTCGGACGGTCTCGGTGTCTAGCCTACCTGTGACACAGCGTGTGTCACAGTACGAACCTACAGATCAGTCACAGTCCAGTGTTGGTCCTAGGGATCTGTCATAGGGGCCTGACCGGGACTCCCAGTCAGGGCTGCCTATACAGATTTCAGCACTGTATGTGTGTGCCTGTCCTCAACAACTTCTATCAGATGTCAATATAGTTACTGCTCTGAAAGAGTTACATGCATTTTGAACTGATCAAATCTGAATCAATTGTCATTATGCAATGTACTTGTTGTTGTTGCTCCAGCGATGATATGTGGAATGCGACGAATGGACTGCGCCCAACAGTTACCAGCTGTTGCATGGGCACAGTATATTGCCTTCGGGTCTGGAGATAACTCCATCCAGCCCTTCAGCATGTTGGATTATCTGTTCCCATATCTATCGCCATCATTGACACTTCACACGCACATGTGTTTATGAAGTGTTATCTACATTATCATATACATGATAGATATTAAAGTTGGTCAATTCACTACGAATCAGTGAATATCAATACATACAGTAATGCAGCGTGTGTGCATGTATAGTACTTATTGATTAGTACTTTTTGCCAGTGTGTGTGTGTGTGCTCACTTTTACACACTTACAGGAAGATAAGTTCTGGACATTACAATATTTCCAGACAGTTTATCATGCAGGATAATCAGTATACCATGCACTGAATGAATCTAGCATGATATATTAGGTTAGAGGTTATTGTAATTCCAAGATAATCTCATTTACAAAATGAGTTGCTGGTATATTTCACATATAGTTCCGGTGAGCAATCCTTTCAGTGATCCACAGTAGAACGATATGTGGTCCGAAGAGTATCTCGACTCCACCGGGACATAACGAGCTAATTACTGTGTTAACACCTTAAGGGCGAATTGCCATACTGCTCACACTGATCCTGTTTTCTAGGAACTTATTTTCACGTTTTCGGCAATAACTCAAGTTCTAGACATCCATTTGCCACGATTCTTCGCATATCGTCTTATATTGCGGAACTAGGTGGATGATATGACACTTCATTATCACTCGCACCGTATGTGCACACATGAATATATGTGACCCATCATCACCATACTTAAGGAAATTCTGTTGAAAAGCTGTTGGGGGCATTTTTGGGCATGCGCCATGAACATGCCACCACTATTGACTTGATGTTATGAGTGGGCGATGACGTATCATGGTGTATACCAATGGGAGAAAACACCATATCCTTGATTTGAAGCCTTTCGAGCACTCTCCATAGAGTACGCTTTTGTCACCTGGCAGCAGAACACCCCTGCACTTTCCACAAAGTCCTCCACTCGATAAACCGAGTTTGGTGGGCATTGAAGGGCTGACCCTACAGATCTGCAACCCTTGGGAAAGCTTTCCATAGGCATGTCATCCCTGTGCCCACCCTATGCCCGCCCTTGGGAACGCTCGGGAAAATCAGGAAATATTTTCCAAAGGCTTGGAAAGTTTTCCATAGGGTATTTCCATAGGGATACCCCCTTTTGGAGTTTCCATAGGGTTTCTATAGGGCTGTATGCCTATGGAAAAGGACGTTCCATAGGCATGGAAGGCCGTATAATCACCCTATGGAAAAGTAAACATTTCCATAGGATGACTATAGGCATAACCAGGACTATGGAAAACCCTATGGAAAATGTAAACCCTTCCATAGGGCGGCTATAGGCATAGGGGGCCGATGGAAAGCCCTATGGAAAATATAACTTTCCCGTACGCTTTCCATAGGCATGTCCAAGGGCGGGCGTAGGGCGGGCGTACGGATAGCGCACCTATGGAAACTTAGCGTATACTATGAGTTTTCCACAAGGTTTTCCATAGGGCGGGCATTACGATAGTACACCAATGGAAATGTACAATTCGCCCTGCGTATTCTCGGGAATAAAGTCGTAATTCCATAGGGCCTTCCATAGGGATGCCATAGGTACGGTAGGCCTATGGAAACGTATAATTCACTCTGCGTATTCTCGGGAATATCAACGTAATTCCATAGGGCTTTCCATAGGGTCCCCATAGGGATAGTATACCTATGGAAATATACAATTCATTCTGCGTATTCTCGGTCAATAAAGACGTAATTCCATAGGGGTTTCCATAGGGTTAGCTATAGGGATAACACAGGGTGCACCATGCCGTAGGTATACTCCTGATACAGGTGGCAAAGTCGATACCTATAGTATCCATATGGAATACGTTTCCACACGTATACCGTACGTATGGAACCGAGTTCCATAGGTATAGCTAGCCTATGGAATGAGCTTTCCCAGGGGTGAGCCACCCAGTGGAAAGGTCTTCCGTAGGTATACCATCCGTATGGAAACATGTTTCCCAAGGGATACCGTACCTGTGAAAGGGTTTCCATAGGTATAACCATTCAGGTTTCATAGGGTGAGCATAGGGTGATGATTCATGATATATCCAGGCTTTCCATAGGGCTTTTACTACATATATACATATTAATATACAGAATAATTCCATCTATGAAATGAACAAGTTATTCGTCATGTAAGTCGCCCACAAAATCTACATGCCTATCTAATATGAGCATCATCTTGTCTTTATCATATCTCCATGGTGGATCATTGAAACCGAGTTTGTGCTCGCCGAGATAATATACCAACCTATTTGCATCGGGTCGTCCAGCTGGAATTCTCTTGGTCGTGATGAACCGGTCAAAGTTCCATGGAATGGGTACAATGCACACCAAGCACTCAATCTCAAATGCTTGGATGAAAACCTCGGAAAGGTCCCATGGCAAGTCCGACCTCAACATCATATTGTTCGCCACGGTATCTTGAAATGCCGCCTTCAATGGAAACCATCTTACTTTGAGGAAAACCAATTGTTTCCTGCCAACCGGGATGCTATAAATTTTCAGAAGCTCGCCGTACCCGCAACACATACTTTCCAAAGGGTGAGCATAGGGTGGGCACAGGGTGGACATAGGGCGGCTATAGGGCGGACACAGAGTGGGAAAGCTTAACTCGTAATCATAGGGAGGGTGTAGGGTGGTCATAGGGTGGGCACAGGGTGAGCATACGCATGATCTATGATATATGTTACGGTATAGGGATGTTGTAGGGCGAACACAGGGTAGGCATAGGGCCAATATAGGGCGAACATAGGGTGGGCATCGGATGAACGACCTGTCTTCATGGGCATTCAATCCATTTACGGGGTATCAAAGATTGCCTTTATGTATCGTTGACAGGTGGTGAGGTGGCGGTCGGCGGATCGCGTACGAAAAGTGTCTCGTCCGACTTTCACGTGCTGACTCTTCATCACACCGTCCATGTAGACATAACAACGCTCCTTGGTACTCAAAGGACGACATTCCCTCGTCAACCGGTTCAACCGCCATGTCTCCAGATCTTGGATGACGGGTCGTGGCATGATCCGCCGTTCTCTCAAACTCAATCGCTTCCATTCAGCGAGTTTGGTGTCAAAGTCGTTTTGCAGGAGCTGGGCCCATGGGCAATTCGTGCGCATATACTTCCGTATACCTTTTATGTCACCTGTGGGTGATCAATGGGTGGGCATAAGATGGTTACGAATTTCAAAGGGTGGGCATAGGGGAGGCATAGGGTGAGCACAGGGATGGAATATTTCTTTTCAGCTCCAAGGGTGGGCATAGGGCGGGCATATGGCGGGAAAGATTTCCATTGGGTGGGCACAGGGCGGACATCTACTGCAAAGGCATCTAAGGCACTGCGTACCTTCATCCAAGGATATCGGTGTTTGCTTGCCAATCACCTCCACTCGTCGCTTTTGTGGCCCAGTGTATGGTGCAACCTTCTCATTAGATATTGAAGCATATATGCCACGGACTAGCATCAGCTGTTTTTCTAGCATCTGACCTGCGACATACATAACACATAAACAAACGTACAGTGCAGCCAAACGTTTCCATACCTATGTTCTCCCTATGGAAGAAGCTTTCCATAGGCACGGTATACGTACGGAACCGATACATAGTAAAGGCATAGGGTAAACATAGGGTGGGCATAAGGTGGGCATAGGGCGGGAAACTTTGAGATTCCCATTCCCTATGGTGATCACAGGGATAGCATAGGGCGGACGTAGGGTGAACATAGGGTGAGTCTAGGTATACATACCGTTCATGTGAAACGTAGTCACAACCGGCAGATCGTCGTTCTCCGCGGGACCGGTGTAGTTATCTTCCATGATACCAAGAGCTCGGCCATCTCTGGTATCAAATATAGCATCGGCAGGAGTTCGTCCAAGCGCCAAAACCTAAATACCTTGTACGGCTTTCCCGGAATAAGCCGTCCGTTACGTCGAGAGCTGGGGTGACACCGAAGTTTGTGGCAATGGAGGCACTGGGTAAGGTCGTCATGCCGGCCCGGAGTGAAGATCATGCATTCATCCCTGCAAACGTCGGCGGTATGGTACGGCAGGGCAAAATCCTTCCACATAGACAAAGCTTGTTTGAAGGAGGTCGGGAAACCATTTCGTCTCTGATTGCCGATGATGTCAACGTTGCCAATCACCGTTTGCCGCATGAGATTGAAGATTTGATCAAACATGGATTGGGTAGCATTGTGCTCGGATTTCGTTTCCAGTAGATCAATGACAAGACGATGCATTGTTGAAACCTTCTCGGCATAGACGTGATCAACGACCTGTGAAATCACGAGAGGCATCCCCAACTTTACAGGAACTGCAAAATAAAAAAAAAGGCATTTCCCTCCGCATGTCCACCCTATGCCCGTCCTATGCCCACCCTATGCAAACCCTATGGAAACATCCAATGCTTTCCATAGGCATGCCCACCCAGTGAACCACCTATACCCGCCCTTGGGAATGCTCAGGCCCACCCTATGGAAACATTCCATGGTTTCCCAACCTATGCCCGCCCGACGCTCGCCCTATGCCCACCCACTGGAAACGTCCTATGCTTTCCATAGGCATACGTACCCAGCGCTCTACCTACCCCCGCCCATGGGAATGCCTTTTCCCACCCTATGGAAACGTTCAATGATTTCCCAACCTATGCCCACCTGTTGGCATACGTACGCCCACCCTTGGGAAATACAGAAAGAGGGGTACCTCTTGGTTATCCATATCCTCATCGTTGGCAGCAGGACTTAGGAGACGGGCACAATGTTCTTCCAGCTTTCTCAAATGATCCTGGAGAATTTCGTCCGCTTCTGCATTGGCATCTTCCATGTCATCATCACCTCCAAGGGAACCACCATCACCACCATTACGGTCACCCCCGTCATCACTTGAAGTATCGTCTTCACTACTACTTTTCCCCATGTATACCGCTCCTTGCCATCTCTTGTATAGCTTCGTATGTCGTTGTATCGTTCGAAGAGGTTTTTCAACTTGTAGTCGGCACACGGTGCAAGGACATGGTGGCATGTCGACCCCGTGGTTGTTTAATACTGGCCCACAACACACCATCCATACCAGCACGCATGACTACTTGGAACCGTTGCTTCCTTTTTAACTTTTCATTTGCTAGGCATAGGGTGATCATGAGGTGGTCATAGGGTGGGCGTAGGGTGGGCATAGGCATGGAAACAATACGATGTGTTCCATAGGGCGGTCCGCCCAATGACATCCCTATGGAAGGTGTTCAATACCTTCCATACCATGAACGTAGGGTGGACATAGGGTGGACATAGGGTGGACATAGGGTGGACATACGTTAGGAATGCTGTATTCTGGTTCCATTGGGATGCCCACCCTATACAACCTATGGGAAAATAACTTGAATTTTCCATAGGGATATTGGGTTGATATTCTATGAACGGTCGAGGTGTTAACCCTGTAATAGTGGCGTCCGTAGGGCTGGAAATAATTACACAGGGATGGAAAAATCCTATGTAAAACCTATGGGAACGCATTTCCATTGGCTTTCCATAGGGCAAAAACCTTTCCATAGGGCACTTTTAAATCCCCTATCTGAAAATCGTATGGAATGGCTCTGGAAAATTTTCCACAGGCCCCAATGGAAATCGTTTCCACAGGGGGATCATAGGTTGGCTCACCCCATTTCCGGGATTCCATAGGTAATTTATAGGGATGGAATCAAAAAAATGAAAAATAGGGCAGGTTAAAACAGGATTTTTTTGGACCCTATAACAGCCCTACGCTCGCCCTTGGAAAATGCCTATGGAAAATGCAGAATTACACTGTTAAGGAATGTCACAGAGATCATCCCTATGATAGTGGCGTCCATACCTGTGGAATGGCCTGGAAACAGGTTAAAAAACATCACCAATGTACCATATGGAAAATCCGGAGCCTGTGGAAAAAGTGGTGTGCCCTATGGGAAATCCAGAGCCTATCCCTATGGAAACCCCTATGGAAGACCCCCTACCGCCGCCAAAACCCCCCCAAATAAAATGAGCCTGTTCGATCACCCCCAAGAAAACAAACCATTTGTTCACTGACGAGGGGGGCAAAAAAACAAAATTGCGGCCTGTATGCGCAATTTTGGCTAGTCGAGATTTTATTTCTGGAACTTCAAAAAAATCGGGATCTCATAGGTTCGATTGAGACTGAGAACGACGGCCACCTCTAGACCATTACGAAGGGTTGATTACATTTAATCCCAGTTTAAATTTTATAAGTCGATTATCTCCGATGCAATGTCACTGAGAGTCTGAGACATCGCATCGTCATCATCGTCGTCATCGTCGATCGTGCTCGCATGACGGATGACGAGTCGATCCGATGTGACTTCTGAACGGCAAAGTTTTTGAGCACTTCGATTTTTCTGAACGGTCAAGTTCAAACTCACGTTATTGCACTCTTCACAGTTCGCCGTCAGCAATGTTGCAGCAACCTCGCCAGTGAGTTGCGTGCTGTGATATTTTTAATTCTCACAGGTTGCAATATGGCACTGGTTTGCAGTGCATGTTTTGGTTATGCGTGTGTATTATTTTGTGTGTGCTTCGCGCGCTCATACTTGGCATGCGAGAAACTTTGACTAGGAGTGAACGGGAAATTCCCGCGAGTCCTTTGCACTCGAAATAGTTGGTTCAAATCCAACTCACTCCACATCCCCCTTTTACTTTCCTTTGCTTCTTTCGTTGACGACTGCTATTTTCTTTCTTCTTTACTAAACGTTAGTTGGTTGGTTTCGTTTTTCAGATCCGCTGAAAACGTTCGCGTGGCGAAGTCATATTAGGTTTTCATCTCGCGTTCATATTCGCATTTATTTGAGGTTGCTCGGTTGTTAATTATGTTTTCAATAACGGTTTATTTTGTGCGTTTCCGCTTTTTACTAAGTGTTGGCTCTTTACTTTCCTTTTCAGATTGGCTGTTTTCGAGGAGGGCGAAATGGAGGAAATCGACCGCCTCGAGTACAACGTCAACTTCAAGCATCCCTTCAAACATTCTAGGTTGATAAGTCCTTTATGTTTTCAATAGAATATTCTTTTGTGCGTTTCCGCTTTTTTACTAAGTGTTGGCTCTTTACTTTTCATTTTAGATCGGTTGTTTTGGAGCGAAGCGAGATGGAGAAAATCGACGGCCTCGAGTACAACGTCAACGTTTAGGTTGGCATCTTGTAAATAGAAAGAGCACGAGAAGAACATTATTTTGCGTATTGTAAATAGAAAGTGCACGAGTAGAACATTATTTCGTGTATTCGTTGGTATGATAAAATTTGATAGTCCCATTCGTATTCCTTTCTGCCTAGCCAGATACATGTTAATCGTAGTAAAGATGCTCGAGTATTTTGTTTATCTCGCACAGTGGAAACATAGTGAACACACTGCATGTTGCTAATGTGCAATATGTATGCTACACAGTCAGTGCTACACGTACAGTATCCCTATACTTGCCCCACTATTGTGCCTATGGAAAGTAAATATTAATTAAGTTCCATACGTATAGCATCCCGATATTATCCCTATATCGTGCCTATGGAAACCATATATATCTACTGGTTCCATACCTATACAATGCCTATAGTAAATAGTTTCCATACGGATAACATACGTAGGGAAAGATGTTTTCCATACCTATAATATACGGTTTTCATACGCATGGTATCCCTGGGGAAAAAGCTTTCCGTAGGTATAGTACACCTGCGGAAAATGCTCTCCATAAGTATAATAACCGTATGGAATATGAATTCCATAGGGCGGGTCACACTACGGAAAGCGTTTCCATAGGTATACTCCTGATGCTGTTAACGGAATCATACGTATAATATCCGTATGGAATACCTTTCCATAAGTATACAGCACGTATGGAATTGTGTTTCCATAGGTATAGCCATCCTATGGAACAATCTTTCCCAAAGGTGAGCCACCCAGTGGAAAACCTTTCCATAAGTATGTCGGCCGTATGGAAACCTATTTCCCAAGGGACGCTAAGTGTATGGGCCCGTCTTCCGTACGCATAATGTCCATATGGAAAGATCTTTCCCAGGGGATACCATACCTGTGGAAAATGTTCCATAGGTATATCGACCGTATGGAAGATTGCTTCCCAAGGGATACTACGCCTATG
>LGRX02026768.1:0-16547 GCA_001247695.2 Cymbomonas tetramitiformis | reverse complement strand
ATAACACATAAACAAACGTACAGTGCAGCCAGACGTTTCCATACCTATGTTCTCCCTATGGAAGAAGCTTTCCATAGGCACGGTATACGTACGGAACCGATACATAGTAAAGGCATAGGGTAAACATAGGGTGGGCATAAGGTGGGCATAGGGCGGGAAACTTTGAGATTCCCATTCCCTATGGTGATCACAGGGATATCATAGGGCGGACGTAGGGTGAACATAGGGTGAGCCTAGGTATACATACCGTTCATGTGAAACGTAGTCACAACCGGCAGATCGTCGTTCTCCGCGGGTGTAGTTATCTTCCATGATACCAAGAGCTCGGCCATCTCTGGTATCAAATATAGCATCGGCAGGAGTTCGTCCAAGCGCCAAAACCTAAATACCTTGTACGGCTTTCCCGGAATAAGCCGTCCGTTACGTCGAGAGCTGGGGTGACACCGAAGTTTGTGGCAATGGAGGCACTGGGTAAGGTCGTCATGCCGGCCCGGAGTGAAGATCATGCATTCATTCCTGCAAACGTCGGCGGTATGGTACGGCAGGGCAAAATTCTTCCACATAGACAAAGCTTGTTTGAAGGAGGTCGGGAAACCATTTCGTCTCTGATTGCCGATGATGTCAACGTTGCCAATCACCGTTTGCCGCATGAGATTGAAGATTTGATCAAACATGGATTGGGTAGCATTGTGCTCGGATTTCGTTTCCAGCAGATCAATGACAAGACGATGCATTGTTGAAACCTTCTCGGCATAGACGTGATCAACGACCTGTGAAATCACGAGAGGCATCCCCAACTTTACAGGAACTGCAAAATAAAAAAAAGGCATTTCCCTCCGCATGTCCACCCTATGCCCGTCCTATGCCCACCCTATGCCGACTCTATGGAAACATCCAATGCTTTCCATAGGCATGCCTACCCAGTGAACCACCTATACCCGCCCTTGGGAATGCTCAGGCCCACCCTATGGAAACATTCCATGTTTTCCCAACCTATGCCCGCCCAATGCCCGCCCTATGGCCACCCACTGGAAACGTCCAATGCTTTCCATAGGCATACTTACCCAGCGCTCTACCTATACCCGCCTCTGGGAATGCCTGTTCCCACCCTATGGAAACGTTCAACGATTTCCCAACCTATGCCCACCTGTTGGCATACGTACGCCCACCCTTGGGAAATACAGAAAGAGGGGTACCTCTTGGTTATCCATATCCTCATCGTTGGCAGCAGGACTTAGGAGACGGGCACAATGTTCTTCCCGCTTTCTCAAATGATCCTGGAGAATTTCGTCCGCTTCTGCATTGGCATCTTCCATGTCATCATCACCTCCAAGGGAACCACCATCACCACCATTACGGTCACCCCCGTCATCACTTGAAGTATCGTCTTCACTACTACTTTCCCCCATGTATACCGCTCCTTGCCATCTCTTGTATAGCTTCGTATGTCGTTGTATCGTTCGAAGAGGGTTTTCAACTTGTAGTCGGCACACGGTGCAAGGACATGGTGGCATGTCGACCCCGTGGTTGTTTAATACTGGCCCACAACACACCATCCATACCAGCACGCATGACTACTTGGAACCGTTGCTTCCTTTTAACTTTTCATTTGCTAGGCATAGGGTGATCATGAGGTGGTCATAGGGTGGGCGTAGGGTGGGCATAGGCATGGAAACAATACGATGTGTTCCATAGGGCGGTCCGCCCAATGACATCCCTATGGAAGGTGTTCAATACCTTCCATACCATGAACGTAGGGTGGACATAGGGTGGACATAGGGTGGACATACGTTAGGAATGCTGTATTCTGGTTCCATAGGGATGCCCACCCTATACAACCTATGGGAAAATAACTTGAACTTTCCATAGGGATATTGGGTTGATATTCTATGAACGGTCGAGGTGTTAACCCTATAATAGTGGCGTCCGTAGGGCTGGAAATAATTACACAGGGATGGAAAAACCCTAAGTAAAACCTATGGGAACGCATTTCCATTGGCTTTCCATAGGGCAAAAACCTTTCCATAGGGCACTTTTAAATCCCCTATCTGAAAATCGTATGGAATGGCTCTGGAAAATTTGCCACAGGCCCCAATGGAAATCGTTTCCACAGGGTGATCATAGGTTGGCTCACCCCATTTTCGGGATTCTATAGGTAATTTATAGGGATGGAATCAAAAAAATGAAAAATAGGGCAGGTTAAAACAGGCCCTTTTTGGACCCTACAACAGCAACACGCCGCACTTGGAAAATGCCTATGGAAAATGCAGAATTACACTGTTAAGGAATGCCACAGAGATCATCCCTATGATAGTGGCGTCCATACCTGTGGAATGGCCTGGAAACAGGTTAAAAAACATCACCAATGTACCCTATGGAAAATCTGGAGCCTGTGGAAAAAGTGGTGTGCCCTATGGGAAATCCAGAGCCTATCCCTATGGAAACCCCTATGGAAGACCCCCTACCGCCGCCAAAACCCCCCCAAATAAAATGAGCTTGTTCGATCACCCCCAAGAAAACAAACCATTTGTTCACTGACGAGGGGGGCAAAAAAACAAAATTGCGGCCTGTATGCGCTGTTTTGGCTAGTCGAGATTTTATTTCTGGAACTTCAAAAAAAAATCGGGATCTCATAGGTTCGATTGAGACTGAGAACGACGGCCACCTCTAGACCATTACGAAGGGTTGATTACATTTAATCCCAGTTTAAATTTTATAAGTCGATTATCTCCGATGCAATGTCACTGAGACATCGCATCGTCATCGTCGTCGTCATCGTCGATCGTGCTCGCATGACGAGTCGATCCGATGTGACTTCTGAACGGCAAAGTTTTTGAGCACTTCGATTTTTCTGAACGGTCAAGTTCAAACTCACGTTATTGCACTCTTCACAGTTCGCCGTCAGCAATGTTGCAGCAGCCTCGCCAGTGAGTTGCGTGCTGTGATATTTTTAATTCTCACAGGTTGCAATATGGCAGTGGTTTGCAGTGCATGTTTTGGTTATGCGTGTGTATTATTTTGTGTGTGCTTCGCGCGCTCATACTTGGCATGCGTGAAACTTTGACTAGGAGTGAACGGGAAATTTCCGCGAGTCCTTTGCACTCGAAATAGTTGGTTCAAATCCAACTCACTCCACATCCCCCTTTTACTTTCCTTTGCTTCTTTCGTTGACGACTGCTATTTTATTTCTTCTTTACTAAACGTTAGTTGGTTGGTTTCGTTTTTCAGATCCGCTGAAAACGTTCGCGTGGCGAAGTCATATTAGGGTTTCATCTCGCGTTCATATTCGCATTTATTTGAGGTTGCTCGGTTGTTAATTATGTTTTCAATAAAGGTTTATTTTGTGCGTTTCCGCTTTTTACTAAGTGTTGGCTCTTTACTTTCCTTTTCAGATTGGCTGTTTTCGAGGAGGGCGAAATGGAGGGAAATCGACCGCCTCGAGTACAACGTCAACTTCAAGCATCCCTTCAAACATTCTAGGTTGATAAGTCCTTTATGTTTTCAATAGAATATTCTTTTGTGCGTTTCCGCTTTTTTACTAAGTGTTGGCTCTTTACTTTCCATTTTAGATCGGTTGTTTTGGAGCGAAGCGAGATGGAGAAAATCGACGGCCTCGAGTACAACGTCAACGTTTAGGTTGGCATCTTGTAAATAGAAAGAGCACGAGAAGAACATTATTTTGCGTATTGTAAATAGAAAGTGCACGAGTAGAACATTATTTCGTGTATTCGTTGGTATGATAAAATTTGATAGTCCCATTCGTATTCCTTTCTGCCTAGCCAGATACATGTTAATCGTAGTAAAGATGCTCGAGTATTTTGTTTATCTCGCACAGTGGAAACATAGTGAACACACTGCATGTTGCTAATGTGCAATATGTATGCTACACAGTCAGTGCTACACGTACAGTATCCCTATACTGCCCCACTACTGTGCCTATGGAAAGTAAATATTAATTAAGTTCCATACGTATAGCATCCCGATATTATCCCTATATCGTGCCTATGGGAACCATATATATCTACTGGTTCCATACCTATACTATGCCTATAGTAAATAGTTTCCATACGGATAACATACGTAGGGAAAGATGTTTTCCATACCTATAATATACGGTTTTCATACGCATGGTATCCCTGGGGAAAAAGCTTTCCGTAGGTATAGTACACCTGCGGAAAATGCTCTCCATAAGTATAATAACCGTATGGAATATGAATTCCATAGGGCGGGTCACCCTACGGAAAGCGTTTCCATAGGTATACTCCTGATGCTGTTAACAGAATCATACGTATAATATCCGTATGGAATACCTTTCCATAAGTATACAACACGTATGGAATTGTGTTTCCATAGGTATAGCCATCCTATGGAATAATCTTTCCCAAAGGTGAGCCACCCAGTGGAAAACCTTTCCATAAGTATGTCGGCCGTATGGAAACCTATTTCCCAAGGGACGCTAAGTGTATGGGCCCGTCTTCCGTAGGCATAATGTCCGTATGGAAAGATCTTTCCCAGGGGATACCATACCTGTGGAAAATGTTCCATAGGTATATCGACCGTATGGAAGATTGCTTTCCAAGGGATACTATGCCTATGGAATCCGCTTCCATAGGTACACCGTCCGTATGGAAACAAGTTTCCCAAGGGGTACCATGCCTGGGGAAAAGATTTCCATAGGTATGACCTATTAGGTTCCATAGGGCCAGCATAGGGTGATCATAGGGATGGAACAGATCCGTGTGTTTTTCCACAGGGTTTTCCATACGGCTTTCCATAGGAATGCTATAGGGATGACATAAGTACGGAAAACGCTTGATATTCCAGGACTTTCCATTGGGTTTCCATAGGGTTTTCCATACGATATTTTCCATACGATTCCTTCCATCCCTATGGAAAACGTTCCATAGGTATGGACGCCACAATCATCCCTATGGAATGCCTTGGAAAACCCTATGGAAAGCACAATCACCCTATGGAATGCCCTGGAAAATAATGAAAACCTTCCCAAGGGTGAGTATAGGGATGGAAACTCAAAATTTTTGTTTTCGAGATAACCTCCAGTATCCATTTTCCCTTTTCCATAGGGCTTTTCCATAGGGTTTTCACCCGTTTCCATGCCTATGGAAAGCTTTCCCAAGGGTTGCAGATCTGTAGGGTATTAGGGTCTAACCAGAAGTCCTCTAGCATCTTCATCAACATCCTTTGGATGATGGAGTTGATGAAGGGCGGGTTGGCCCAGAAAGAGCGCCCGCACCAGACATGATCCTCAGCAGGGTCCTCGAGGGAGTAGTAGTGCTGGCACTGTGTGTTACCCCGTGGGTAGGGGATGCCGTCCGTGTAGAGGTCTGTGTCACAATAGCCATGTGGACTGTGCTGAGCAAACTCTCTGTAGGCGGACCTAGCAACCATCCAGTCGACTGTGCCCTTCTCTGCAAGCTCCGAAGGGGCAGGCTGCAGGAGGGGTCTCCTCTGTGCTATGGAGTGGGCAGATGGGGTGGCTCGCCAGCTGCTGGGGTGTACAACATAGTCTCTGCCAGTGTCATAGAGGTCAAAGAGAGAAGCACCGTGGTGCCATGTGAGGTCGATGAAGTCAGGGGAGCGGGCCCCGTGTCTGAGCATCTGGCGGACTGAGAGGAGGTTTGGGGCATTTGGATCATAGAAGGCTTGGAGAAAGGGGAGTGTGATCCAAGTGCCGTCGGTGTACTGGAAATCAATGGAGGCTGTGCCGACACTGTGAGGCTTGTAATGCTGATCCGAGGCTGTGGTCATGCTGGAGGTGCACGGGGACAACTCAGTGAAGAGCTCCCTGTTGTTCAGGAGGAGATGTGAGGCTCCCTGAATCTACAAGGAGGTGTCCGTGCGTGTTGGAGGCACACGGCCTTTCCCAAGCAGGGGGAGGAAGACCGGTGTGCCGTGGGGACAGTGCGGGGCACTGTCGGTGCAGCTGAGGTCTCTCCCCACGGCGCTGCAACCGCAGGGTCGTAGACATCAATACTGATCCCAGGGGCCCAAATGGTGGTCATCAAAGACCTCAAACTGGGCCCAATCATCCTCAGAGTCTCCGGTGCAATATGAGGGGTGTGTTCGGCTGTAGTTCTCAAGGAACTGATTAAGCTGATGGAAGGAGGGAGATGGCATAACTGAGAAATCCCACTGAGAGTGCTCTGGGGAGTGTGAGCTATTTGGCCGTGGCCGAGGTGTGTCAGTGCGGATCGAGGTGTCTGCCATGAACTGCTTCCACTTAGTAGTGGTTTCCGAGGTGTCCTCCTGAGATTCAGGGATAGGAGGGAAGTGGAAATCCGGTGTGACGGCACAGGCCTGCACTGTGGACGGGACCGGGGGCTGCATGTGTGTGTCTGAGGTAGCAGCCAGCCGGTCAGTGTCCACCAATGCAGGCAGGGTGCCCGCTGTAGCCCGTGTAGTTGCCCTATCGGCAGTGGGCTGAGCAGGCACCGTACCGTCAGTGTCGGATACGGGAGGAGGAGGAGGAGGAGGAGGAGGTGTGTGTTGGGGCGGATAGCCCTCGGTGTCTGACTCGGAGCCTGAGTCGGAGACATCGGCCCACCGGCCAATACTCTCAAGCCCGGGGTATGTACACTCCAAGGGGGCTAGGGAGCTGTCAGGGGCACCGAGTGTAGGCGGTTGCTCGGAGGCCACTGTAGTGTCGGCCCCGAGAGCTGTGCTGAGAGATGTAGGGGTGTCAGCGGTGGTTGCACCGTCAGTACAGACGGTGTGATCGGTGGGCGTGCCCACAAGCGCCTCATCTGCACTGTGTCCCAGGGGCGGTGTGGAGGCAGCTGCTGGCTCACAGAGTGTGGTGGGAGCTGTGGTGACACCACCGGAGGGCAAATGTGGTGTGTGGTTGGCCGGTGCCGTAGCACTGGCGGAGGCCGGCTGAGGTGAGGCAGTAGCCGGTGCCGTGGCACCACCGGAGGTCGGCTGAGGTGAGGCAGTAGCCGGTGCCGTGGCACCACCGAGGGCCGGCTGAGGGGAGGCAGTAGCCGGTGCCGTGGCACCACCGGAGGCTGGCTGTGTGGAGGCAGTAGCCGGTGCCGTGGCACCACCGGAGGCTGGCTGAGGTGAGGCATTGGCCGGTGCCGAGGCACTGGCATAGGCCGGCTGTGAGATGGTGATAGCCGGCCGAGGTGACATATGGAATGTGTATGTCAGTGTTATGTGCAAAAGTGTGAGGAGCACAGCAACCGTGAAAGAGAACCAGTGCATGGCAATGGCTACTAGGGTGCGTGTGACCGAGGGAGTGTTACAGCCAGGCTGTGGTGTGGCGGTGTGTACGGCAGCAGTGTGAACCGGGTCCGAATGCGTGCCCTCCCAATGCATCCCCATCCCAGGCACTGCAATATGGATGCATGCAGTGTCAGGTGCAATTGTGGTGGCTGGGGGGATACCAATGGCCCGAGGCTCAGGCTGGTGGCAGTCGGGGGGTGGTGATGGTGGTGGGAGGGGAGTGGTGGAGGTGGGAGGGGTGGTGGCAGTGTCCAGAGTGTCCTCGGAGATGGTGGAGGCCACTGAGGTGCTGCCGGTCAGGAGGTCAGTCAGGTAGGGCACAGGGCACTGGGTGTTGCAGTCCACGGTGATGTCTGTCTGGACTGGGGCGGTGGCGGTGCTGTTGGCTGAAGCCAGTGACTCAGCTACCTGGTGCTGCCGCTCAAGCTTCTGCTGCTGCTGCCTGGCCTTCTTCTGCTTCTCCTTGTCCCGCTTCCTCTGCCGCTTTGTCTTCTCCCAAGCCGGGTCCTCGTGGTCCGGGTCCTCCCTCAAGTCAGTAGCCGTGACGGTGTCAAAGTACCTGAAGACGAGGAGGGCGGGGGGCTCCAGCTGGGGGAAGGAGAACTGGGTGTCGGGTGGAGAGGCGGAGGGGGAGAGGGAGCTGAAGGGATTGGGGGAGAAGTGGTTGGCCGAAGCCGAGGGGGTTGGGTGAGGTGAGGGGCCAGAGAACTGAGGGATCCAGGGCTTACTGGTGAGGGCGGGCCACTCAGTCTCATCATCCTCCTGGTCTGCCTGGAAGCTGACTGCCTTAGCTGGATGGTGAAACTCAGAGCGGGGGGGGGCAAGGAAGGTGGCCGCTCTGAGTCAGGTAACCTCCTCGCTGAGTACAAATGGATGCGGTGGCCGGGCTGATGCACTGTTTGGTGGGGGTGAGGTGGGGGTGGCAGGGGGTGCGGTGGGGGTGGCAGGGGGTGCGGGTGTGGAGGGACGGGGGGCAGAGACATGGTTCACGATGGAGGGGGGCCGGCTTTGACCCACATGTCGGCCTTCTCAGCCAGTGTGCAGGGGCAGCCGAACCTGCCTAGGGAGTGGGTGACGGTCTTGTTGTACTTGTACTTGCAGGAGCGGCAGGGGTGGCCGATGGAATTGTCACTGGGGTCGGAGGGGGTGAACTTGAAGTTGTCCCAGGTGCCAGAGGGGGTGGAGTCCTTGTTGGTGGAGCCGGCGTGCTTGAGCTTGGAGGCCTTGTACAGGGCCCTCTCGTGCTCAATGAAGGTAGCTCTGGTGCCGCCCCGTAGTGGTGATCGGGGCCTGGATGGAGGTGGTGTGGTGGCCCGAGGGTGCGTACCCTTGCCACCCTTGCCCCCCTTGCCGCCCTTGCCATTAGGGTGCTTCTCCCTCGGCTTGGTTGTGTCAGCCGAGCCCCGCCCCCCCTCACGGACTTCCCCCGTCATGGAGGCAGCTCGGGGGCGGGATGAAGAGCCAGGGAGCTGGGAATGGTGGGCAGAGCCCTGGGTGTACCATACATTCGCGATGGCCTCAATGAACTTCTGAAGACCACCGGGGAAGCCAGAGGAGGTCAAGCGGTTGTTCTCCTCGTAGGTGCGGATGACCTCGAAGTACAGAGGGATGTTGAAGAGGTGCTCGGCCGTGTCCTGGGAGGCCCGTAAGACGTCAATGAGGACCTCCTGCTCCTGCTGTCCAGAGAAGGCGGGGTGGAGCTGCCTGTGGTTGCCGATGAGGGTGGCGAAGGTGTTCAGCTTCAAGCCGGGGTCCTCGGACTCAGAGATTCGGAGGGCCTTGGCCTTGGTGAGGTTGGAGTGGTCCGTGGAGGGGGGGTAGGTGATCAGGCGGCAGTGCACGTGCAGTAGAAGCAGTCTGCCGTCCACCTGAGCCTGGGGGGAGTCCTTCACAATTTGTGCCAACACAATCTGTGTGTTGGCACAAGTGGCCGCAAGCAGAAGTTGAGCTAGAAGTCCATTGGAGATACCGTCGTAGGGCTCGTCCTTCAGTCGGCGTTGAAGGTTAAGTAGTGCTGGGGCGTGTCCAGGTCGGGTGGCGGTGAGCACACGGGTCAGGGCCTCACAGAACTTCTTGAACACAATGTCGCCGCCCGCGGTGAGGAAGTTCAATTGGAGTTCACGTTGTTGTTGTCGCTCGTGTATGTCCGTGAGGGCATAATAGGCGGTCTTCAACTGCTTCAGGAGCGGAGTGACGTCAGGAGTGGTGGAGCGGGTGTTGAAGGCGCTGGTGTTGTCGTCCATGATGTGCTTGATCTTGGTTGGAGGAAGTGGTTGCCCATCTCGATGTTGCAATGGCGTAACCTCTGGAATAGTCTCCAATTCCTTGGTGGCGTCGAACATCTTGTCCGAAGTAATTACGACTGAAGATGGCGTCGAAGATGAAGTAGTTCTACTCGCAACAGTGCGAGCCAGAGAGGTGGCGTTGACGCATTCGTCGCGGACTTTGATTAAGTCGTCGAGGATGGTCTCGTTGAGTTGATTGACGTCGTTGAGTTCTTCCTTCGTGACGTAATTCTCGTGGATCTCGTCGGACTGAGCAGATGAGCGCTGAAATGCTACTACAAGCGAGGTGACGGTGGTGGAGAGCTCATCCGCTTTGGCGGTGACGGCATGGAGGTCTTGAAGAAGGGCGTTGATGGTGATGGAGATTTCTTCGTTTGTTGGAGATGGGGGAAGAGGTTGTCGTGAAGTAAATAATCGTCGTTGAGAACGTGGTTGAAGTTCTTGTGTTGGCGGTTGGGATCCCGGAGTTGTTGTTGGTGTGAACGTTGACATGGTAGACCTTCGGACCGTTGGTGGCGGTGAAGGCGACGATGTTGCGCAAGACGTTCTCCTAGGGGTTGAGATGAAGATTTTCTCTAAGTTTTGTTAATTTTCAAAAAATTGGCCAGCGCTTCCGCGGTAAATGCTCGTAATTTACCTAAAATCTAAGGCGTCCCTCAAATTTTGGCAGAGCGATGTGATAATTAACGGTCGCGTTTCAACATTGAAGTTAAATGAAAGGCCGAGAGGGCAATCGTAAAAGAATTCCCAATCATAAAAGGTTTCGGCGAGTTAAAATTGAAACCGGCCCGACCTGCGGAGGGTTACAGTAATCACCCACCTGTAAGAAAACAGAGAAATCCAGGTCAGTCAGCTTTTCTCATCGAGTTGGGTACCCCCCCTCCCCCCCCCGCCAGCGTCAGCGTCATAAGAGAACGCTATGGATAGTGGACCGCGATCTCGTGAGCCAGCCAGCGAATTCCATAACCATCCACGTGGACAGCTTCCCTAGCCAGCCTGTTCTCTTAAGGTGTTCATTTTCCGAGAAAATGGACCCTGAGAGCCGTGCGCGGCTTAAAGAATTAAAGCAAGATTTTGATGACGATATCATATCTGAAACAGACTATCAGGAACTTAAACCTTTAAGACAAGTTTTGTGCAAAAAAATCATGAAAACCCATCAAATATACCATATTTGTCAATTTCCCGGCAAAGTTTTCTTAGTTTAAGAAATGCCTCTCCAGCTAGGCAGCCAGCGGTCATTTTCCTTATTTCAGGCCATCTCATAAGTCGGAAAATCCAGTCAGCTTTTCTCATCGAGTTGGGTACCCCCCCCCGAAACGCTGGCTATTTCCTTAACGTCGAGTTTCCTTAAATGTGAGTGATTACTGTAGTGTAAAAGCAAGTCGCAATTTTCAAACATTTTCGCTGACTGCCAGTTCGATGTGCTTTTGGCGGCTAATTTGAAATTTGTTGTTTCATCAGAGATTGCGGTGGTGCGTCGTGGTCTAACATAACCTAATAGATAGTATGAAACACATATAGGGTAGAATATTCTATATATCCGTGTTTTAATACTATCGCTGTACGCATAAATATGAGGCTGAAAACGGTGATAATATGTCTGTAAAAGATATAACATATGAGAGTCTGAGAGTCTAAGTAGCTTATGCTACGTGCGCTGTGTAAGTCTGTACGAGTACGGCTACGGTGATGCTCGAGTACTCTAACACGTGGCTCGCAGTCACTATCGCTGTGACTCGCGGTCTCTGTCGCTATGACTCGCGGTCTCGAGCCGAATAATAATGCAGTCATCTGTCACATGCATCGAGGAATGTCATACAGGGGGCAGTACGGTATATCTAGTCCCCCGTGAGACACCCGCTTTCCGGCATCCGGTAGGGTAGGATGCCGCCATCGGGTTTGGGTTTGCGGAGAGCGCTGAAATCTGCAGCCATTCGCGTTTCACGACCCGGTTGAACTTATCTGGAACTTATCGTATGCCTTGCACTATGCTTGCTTAACGGGCGTTAACACCGTAAGGGCGAATTCGTTTTTAGCAGTATGGGATCAGTATGAGGGCGGAAACATCCATAATTGCCACGGTAGTCAACTATTGGATATTTATGAAGTATTAGTGCCCATATTGGGGACTTGGGCAAGGTCCCTCAACCCTGCAATGCCCACCAAACTCGGTTTATCGAGTGGGGGACTTTGTGGAAAGTGCAGGGGTGTTCTGCTGCCAGGTGACAAAAGCGTGCTCTACGGAGAGTGCTATAAAGGCTTCAAATCAAGGATACGGTATTTTCCCCCATCGGTATACACCATGGTACGTCATCGCCCACTCATAACATCAAGTCAATAGTGGTGTCATGTTCATGGCGCATGCCCAAAAATGCCCCCAGCAGCTGTTGCTGAAATCTGTATAGGCAGCCTTGACTGGGAGTCCCGGTCAGGCCCCTATGACAGACTCCTAGGACCAACACTGGACTGCTGACTGATCTATAGGTTCGTGATGTGACACACGCTGTGTCACAGGTAGGCTAGACTCCGAAACCGTCCGAGACCGTTCCGGGTATATCTAGCTTAGGGTTTATTTATCTTATGAGTTTATCCACACAGTTCGGGAGTTTCTGATATCTAGTGAACTAGGATATTCCAGTAGGTCGTGGCCCCATCCACGCTTTTGTTCCACTTGCTGATTTGGCCATGATTGGCTAAACGGCCGCTTGGAGAGGTGGTGCGCGCATGCGCGTTTGGGTGCGACTAGGGATTATGGTATGAATTGTTTGCGGTAAGCAACTGGGAGTGGCGGCCATGGGGACCGCGCCTCGTTACGGACTAGTCTTAGCAAAGTTCGGATCCAGTTTTGCACCAGCACTGGCCCTGCTGGTTACTGTTTTCTGGGCTGGTGTTCGCGACACCTTCGACTTCGACGACATCTTCGACTTCGACGACATCTTCGAGTGCCCCTCGCCGCTCCACTCTCTTGGCTCCTCTCCGCTGCTGACCATTGCCATTTTTCCGCTACCACACCCAGCCGCGCGACTGCGTACCACCTCCCCTCTGGTTTTTCAGAGTATGGGTATGCTGACCCGAGCGAAGAAGTCCCTGGACAGGGACAATGACATCGACGCCTCACTGAGGCTATTAGACGGGGTTCGGAACAGTCCGACGGTGCGTACGCCAACTGTTCCGACCCCCGCTCCGAATTCCAACGAGGATGCAGACGTGGCGACCAGGAAGTACTTGCAGGAGCAGAGCAAGCTGGTTGACGAAGTCTACAAGGCGCGTCTACACCGCCAGTGGGCCAAGGGGATCCGCGAGGATGTCCTTGGTGACAACAAGCACCATTTCCGCGGTACGGACGACGCTGGCCTCCTCTATCTCCGAGCTGGTGGTGCAGCTGCGTACGGAGTTTCATTCGGCTGGGCTGGAGCTGGCATCCTTTGACCTCGACGACCCTCTGGCTCGTGTGGTGACCAAGGTCAACGGCTTGCTCTACGACGTTCTGGCTCTGGTTATCGAGAAACACAGCAACGCCTACGTCTGGCTGACTGGCACCGACGCCTCATCTGACCGTGATGGACGGCGAGCTCTTGTGGACATCATCAAGGGCTGCGTACCGGTGGCGCTACGTGAGTCGCACCAGGAGGAGCACGCCGCATTGCGTTATCCCGCGGACACTGACCCGCAGCCCATCTTGGCTCGGGAACAGCGTCTGGTGCGGGATAACAAAGCTACGGACTGGACGCCCACCGAGGAGACCAGGAAGCTCTCGCTGTACAACCGGCTGGACCCAGTGTTCTACACTGCGGTCAAGGTGCGGTATCCTCTCGCGGCCGATCTCGCGCATGTCTCCTTGGCGTCTCTCCGCTCCCTTGTGGTGGAGATCTATCAGGCTTGGGCGCAGACGGGGGCGGGGAAGGCAGTCTCGGGCAAGAGCGGCATCTCCGCGCAGCTCTCCAGCACCGAGTACGGCGCCCTCCTCAACAAGATCAACGAGCTTCACGACTTGCTACGGCAGCAACGCGGGGCGGACGCACCGCCGGCGCAGCAGCAGCGGCAGCAGCCGCAGCGTCAGCAGCGGCAGCAGCAGCAGCGCGGTACGCAGCGGGGATTCCGTGTCGGCACGCACCCGCTGCCTGCAGTCGGTTTCGACCGTGACGACCAAAAGGCGAAGCCCTTTTGCGGGAGGTGCAAGAAGGCGGGAAGAGGTGAGCAGTACCACTTCTACCGCGACTGTCCGTTGGGCGGGCGTCAGCATCCCCCGCACTCGGCCGCGGCATTCTGCATTCCCATCGACGAGGAGGACGCGGAGGGGTGCGTGCATTGGCCATGTGTGCCCTGTTCCAGCAGGCGGCGGATGATGGGGCCGAGGCTTTTGCCACTGCGGCATCTACGTACGGGCCGCCTGCGGTACTCTGTGCGGGTGCGGTGGGCGGGATCGACGTGTCCGCCTACGGCTTCACGGTGGAGCCGCAGCAGCCTGCTGACGAGCCCGCAGGTGACGACATTCATCAGCGGCTGGACGATCTCGCCGCGGAGGTCCATGCCGCGGCAAACTGCAAGGTGCACTACACCCACGCATCCTTCCCACCACGGGCGGTTCTCGAGCCGCATGCATCGGCTCTGGTGTGCGGCCCCGCGGCAGCGGGGAACATGCCGGAGGAGCAGGTTCCGGCAGGTGGTGCGGCGGCATCGGCATCCGCCGTGCCGGCCCCTGCTATACCTGTCTCGCAGGAGGAGGATGTGAAGCCCGCGCCGCTTCAATCGGCGCGGGTGACTGCCACGACGGACGGTGAGTTCCCTGGGTTCGTTCAGACTGTCAACCACGCCGCCATCGCGCCGGTTGACCTCACCGGCTACGACACCGACGACTACGAGGACTTTGCCGACGGCAGCTTCCGGCTGAAGCCGCGGGGTTCGCCTCCGTCGGCCAATCATGTTTCCGGGCCGCCCGTAGCCGAGCAGAGGTCCTACGGTTGTGGGAAGCCGCCCTGGGGCTTTCCTGCCACGGTTGGGCCGTGGGGAATTCCTTTCCTCCTTTCCCTCGTTCTTTGCATCTCGATCATGGGGGTGGCGGCTGTGCCCGATGCTCACTCGGCTGCGGGATTGCCTTCACCTGGTGGTGATCTCGATTGGGAGACTCCGTCAATTTTCTCCACGAATGAATTTGTTGAATCCGTGATCCCGGCTCAGGGTTTCTTTGTGACTGACGATGTGCCACCGTTTGAGCCGCCTGAGCCCCCTGACCTCTTTCAGGACCTTGCTCAGGCAGATTTGGGCTTTGACATGGCTCACTACTACGGGATGGCTCTGCACGAGTCCGGTCCTCTTAATGTGGAGCACTACTACGGTGCTGGCTTTTTCACATCTTACTACGGCATGGACTTCCGTGAGGCCACCGCTGTCTACTTTAGTGCTGTCGATTGACTTCCTGTTCACTCTGGATGCACACCAACATGGTGGTGTGCGGAACTCCGGTGACTTCAACGATTTTAATAATAATAAAACATTTACGCTAGCAAAGGGGACAAAGTCCTGAGAGTGCGGTATCCCTGCAAAGCAGGCTAGTGAAAACACTAGGGGCTACTCCCTCTACTATAGCGCGCCCACAAAGGGGCTCAACCCACTTTTCAGCAGGGTGACATCTAGAGAAAAAGCTAGGCGCTAAGCAAAAAACTCTAGAAGATGGAGAAGCAGCCATGGCCGGGTGAGTGGAGGGGTGGCTGAATCTGAGCGGTGGGGAAGGAAGTCGAAGAATTAAGGGGGTATTTGGAGACGTTGAGGAAGGGGGTCGAGGTAGCGGGGGGAGGGGTGGTGAGGGGAGGGGAGGGCCCCTCCCCTAGGGGACGGGGAACCATCTTGTATTGCAAGACTTTTGAAAATTACTGCAGAAGGGTTTGAAGAAAGTCGTTTGATTGCTGCACAGCTTCTGTTTCTGTCATGGTCTCACTGCTCGAGATGTCAACTGTATGCGGGTCAGTGTTTAAGGTGGTAGTGGTGTTTAACAGAAACACGTCTCGCCTATTTTTGGTGTGTTGTCTACAGATTCTTGAAAGTTTTTTGAGGAGAGGTTTAATCTTGCCACGGGGAACACCTATCGTGTTGAGGACAGTACCAAAAAGAGGAGGGAGGTATCCCATGAGTGTAAGTACTTTGGGCCATTTCACGGTGCTAATAAAGGGCTTTGAATTTGCGTTGGTGATTGTCGTGTCATGGTGACCACCATAATAATGCTCAGCATCACTCTGATGATAGGGAGGGTCTTGAGTGGGCCATGGGCAAAGCGAAGAAGGAAGTACTTTGTCGCTTTCGTTCATAACTTCATTCCAAATAACAGGGCTGACTCCGGTGTATTCTAGCCTCTTCTCCGTGACTCTGGACTTAGGAAGTACATTGAGGAACCATCTGGCAATCTTTTTCTGTGTGGGCCTCCAATCAAAGGCTGGTTGAGTATCACTGGGTGCACTGTCTATAGCTATGATAACGACATCCGAAAAGTCATCCTTATAGCATCCGCCACCTGGAAGAACGTAGGGGTCATCACCCGCCCAATAACCATGTGGGATAAATGGAATAGTGTTATGCGGGAATCTGAAAACAAGTTTAAAACCTTTGTCGAACCATCTCTTTTGGTTTTTAGGAGACAGCGGAAGAATCCATGTTCCTGAAAATCCGGGGACGGTGTTGGCCGCTTTATGTCCCATTTCCAAGGTAGTCATAACCGCCGATGATTTGCCCTTTTCTTTCCCATCAAAGGGGGGATTTCCATAAACGATTCTGCCAATGCCTGTTATCGGATCCACGTAGGCATCCCAAGCGAGACCATCAAAGCCAATTTTCCCATGATGGCAGAAGGGCCTGAGGGCTTTTTTCATTCTTGTGGTGGGTATGCATCTTCTCGAGTGAATTCTAGGGTGGGCATTTAGTGGGTTGGAGAAAAGTTCACAGCTGTTTTTGTCAAGGTTTCTGTCATCCACCAAAATATCTAAGAGGCTTCTTCTGATTGCGTAGCAGTTTTTAGGATCTCCC